>JABTTQ020002247.1:0-298787 GCA_016081115.2 Rehmannia glutinosa
ACGTATTACTTCATGTGGTAATATTTATGTATCACTTTATTTGGTTCTTAATTCTAAACAACAATTATGTTTGTAACTTATGCTTTTGCGGATAATTATCATAAATCATTATTTTTGTTGTTGTTAATCCGAAAAAACATTGTATACTAAAAATATGTGATATATGGGATGCATGTGTAACCTGCATTACTAGTACACACCAAAATGCAATAAAAATTTCAAATAAATCATGAAATCGTACTGCATATATTAATGAGTTGTAATTATAATAATGAATGCTGTACAATTTCACCAATAACTTGCATGTGAGTTATTGTGAATGTTTAAATAATTGATATCATATTGATGAAATGTGGTTTAACGTGTTTGCAGAGTGGGGCAGAGAGATTAATGAGCGTGCAGAAGCTGCTGGAAGTTTGGCCGTGTTTGGCTCAGTTTTTTTCTTTCTTTTTCTAGAGAAAAAGAATTGTTTTGCAAAACATTTTCTTTTTTTTCCCCATAGCCCATGTGCATTATTAATTATTCTGATAATTAACATATATTTTGTTTGTCCATACATGTCTGTTGTTATCGGATTTTGTCGGGCTTTGATTTGGATCTGCTTGGGGATTTACCACATTTTGGCCTGTTGTTTTCTTTTGGTACTTTAGGGAGAGTGAAAATTTGAGGGAGGCGTTTCTGTTCACTAGCATTTTGACTATCGATACTATGTACACCTTCCATACATTTTAATTATTTCTAATGGTCATTATTTATTTATTGATTCGACTGTTCTTTTTGTGCTTTTTATTAACCCTTCTGGTCTTTGGAATAAATTAATGAGATGTTTGTTTTTACACTATTTGTGAGCAAGCGTTTTAAATATTATACCACTAGACTACGGCTTGAAAAATAGTTTATCGAATATATGGTTATCTAAAAGGTGTAGTTAGTTTTCTTACCACGAAGTAGAACTGACAATGGCCCGATTTGGCCCAAGCCCATCGAGTTTTGGGAATTTTTGGGATATGATGGGTCGTACGAGTCGATTTTGGCCGGATTCAGAAATAATGGTCCAGCCCGAAAATACTTTTTGTACATGAATTGTCGGGTCAGATATGCCCATCTTTTTCGGGTTGGAAATTTCAGCCTAGTCTGGCCCAAAACTAAAGAGAATGTCGTCGTCAAATGCGCTGGTTTTTGCCGCTCTACCTGGTAAGTTTTTTTTTTTTTTTTAATATCATGACCGCTTAGGGTTTTACTTAATACAATAAATCATATTTTAAATTCACTAGTGATTATTAAATTATTGAGAAGTGAGTATGTTTCATCACTATTATTTCATAATTTAATTTTAAATAATTTTGGATGAATTAGCATCAAATTGATTTAAAATAAAAGGATGTTGATCCAAGTAGAATAAATTAGAGTAGGTCCCTTATAGAATTGTTCTCACAAAACTATAATTCACCGTAGATGGATCCATCCAACCCAAACCGGATCCATACCTCTGTCTATTCTAAAAATAAAAAAGAAAAACCTAGTGAACGAAAGATAAAAAAAAAAGAAGAAAAAAATAGTGTTGGTTTTGGTGTCAAATAAAAGAAGTGTGTTTTGTCCCACATTGTTTGTGGAACAAAATGGGTGGGAGCCTCCAAGGTTATTTAAGGAACTCATGTGTGGTGTTATCAATCGCACTTGACCAAAAACACTTTAACCTTTCGCGTTTAACTCTAGTTAAATTTCTTTCTTGTATTTCTGAAGTATGGAGAGTGGGAGAGAGGTGTGGAGTTAGTCAAAAGTTTGAAGAGCCGTGCTTGGGGTTGGGAGAGAGAATGTCCGTGTGATTGTAATAATGTTTCACATATGGAATTTCTTTCTCACGGGGTCATAGTTTTCTACGGTTTTGGAGTTTCCACGCAAATTCTTGTGGTTGTGAATTGTTGTTATTTTCATTTAATTTCTGTTATTTCTGGCTTTTTATCTCTGTGGGATGAATGTGAGATTCGATTTTTCCCAACAAATGGTATCGTGAGGTTGGGTCTGCCTTGAAATTCCGAGTATGCTCGTGGTCATAGCCGATATCCCGACCTTCTACGTCGAAAATTTCTTAAACGTGTCCAGGGTCTCATTTGGAGGCTTGTTCATCGTTGCTAAAGTGTTCGCTGTGGAGAAATTTGGATGGAAGGATCGAGTTTGGCTTATGGCAAGCATAAGTCAATGATGTGATAGTTCAATCAAAGTTACCTGCATTTGAAGGTTAATCGGCCAAAGTGGAGGTGGAGGATCTGGGCAAATAGCTCCTAATCCCAGGGCAATATCAGGATAAAGGAGAATTTTCTAATGAGAAAACGTATGTCCTTTTCGCATGTCAAGTTGCCATTAAAGAGGATGTGGTTATGTTAGCGGATCACTTAATTTGCACACGGGCATCGCTTGTCAGCGGATGCAAGATGTGGTGAATTTCACACGGGCATTAGTTTGACACGACGATGGATAGGTGTGTGGTGGAATTTACACACCTGCATCGCTTTGACATGATACAAGGTGTGTGTTTATGCTCGACGGCCGAAGGACTTAAGGCGAGGGCCAAAAGTCGAGTCAGACCACAAATTTCAAAGAGTTTTCGACATGTGCCTTAGGAAATTCTTAGAATGGTTGATTCTAAGTGGTGTACTCATATGGTGGAGTAGTGGTTCTCCGGTTTGAGAATGATGGTTCTTCGGTTTAAGAAGTCGTATCGGTGAAGACAATGGTGGCTTCTTTTATTTTTGGGAGTGGAGTTTGTTGGTTTTTGTCAAATAAAAGAAGTGTGTTTTGTCCCACATTGCTTGTGGAACAAAACGTGTAGTGGGAACATGTTGGTTATTTAAGGAACTCATGTGTGGTGTTATCAATTGCACCGGGTCAAATACACTTTAACCTTTGTGGTTTTGGCAAGTTAAATTCATTTATTGTATTCTCAGTATGGAGAGTTGGGAGAGAGGTGTGAGTTAGTCAAGGTTTGTAAGAGTGTGGCAGTGCTGGGGTTGGGAGAGAGAATGTCCGTGTGATTGCAATAATGTTTCACATAGTGTAATTTTTTCTCTGGGGCCGTGGTTTTTCTCCGTTTCTGAGTTTCCATGTAAATTCTTGTGTTGTGGATTGGTGTTATATTTCATTTAATTCGGATTTATTTCTCAAGCTGTCCCAGGGGATGAATGTGGGATTCGATTTTCCCAACAAAAGAACACCACGAGCCACCGCCTCTCTATCGTTCTCTTTCTTTCTTCTTCTCTCCCCTCATTCTCTCCCAGTTTTAGAAACACACAGATTTTACCAGGAAAAACCCAACAATAAATTTGCAGACTCAGCCTTAGTCTCAAATTATTGCAGTAAATTGATTGTCAATTGATGAGGAACCAGCAAGTGGGTTTTGCTAACACACTCAAAAATGTACATATGTTCATGAATCTACAAAGATGGGCTTACATATTGCTACTTGATGGATGACGTGATTAATTTTTTTATTTTTGTTGATCGTTAATATTTGCCCAATTTTACTTCTACGAAAGCATCAAATCTGTTGTTATGAACTTGAAAATATTTCTCAAGTGTTTGAAATGCTTAAGTGTTATTAATATTTCATAATTTTATCTTGTTTTGAATTTGTGTACACCAATTCAGTCATTATTCTTTAAAAATACATTAATTCATGCCATACAAGTGTTTGATGATTTGGCTGAACTAATACTTTTAGGGATTATTAATACTTTTAGGATAAAAGATTAATACATTTTAGAGGAAAGACTAATACGGTTTAAGGGAACTACTTGTATTTTTCAAGGAGATTATTAATACTTTTTAGAGAGACTACTAATACTTTTCAATAGAAAACTAATACTTTTTAGGGCGACTATTAAGGCAAAACTTGTGTAAGAGCCATTAAATGCGTTGCATGAATACTTTTAGTGTAAAAATGAATTTTGGTGTAAAAGGTGATACCTTATCTAAGACAAGAAAAAATTACGTGTATACGATAAAGTATCACTTTTTTTACACTAAAAATATCATATTTTATGCTAAAAGTATCACTTTACCCTAAAAGTACAATTCTTCTTACCGACGACGACCGTCTTACACGACCGCTTCGACTATTAAATATTTTCGGGGACTACTAGCATTTAAAGGGAATCAATACTTTTCAAAATGTGGACTACTAATACTTTTAAGGAAAAAATAATACTTTTAGGAAAAAGTTATAATTGATTTTACAAGTAAATAATATCGTTTTATTAATTTTGAAAACGTATACTTTTCTAGAGTAAAAGGTAATACTTTTAAATTAAAATAATACTCTTTTAATAAAAAGTGATACTCTTAAATAATATCGGTTACATTTGAAAACGATACTTTTGAGAAGAAAATGTGATACTTTTCAAGAAAAAAATAATACTTTTAATTATCATCACACCAACTAAAGCTAATACTTGACCAAAATGTCTTCGCTTTTACTAAAATGCTATGTACCGTCCTAATATTTACGAATATGACACCGCTCTTATAATATTTACAAAATACCACCACCTAGTATTTATATATATTAATCAAAATATTTGTTTCATAATCAAAAGACAAGAATTCAAATTTGGGTTGTGAAATTGAGTTGCAAATTAGGTTGTTGCAGGTGCTCAGAAGACGTGGAATAATTAATAAGATTGACAATTAATGCCTCATGCTATTTCAATTTTGCTCTGAATACCAATGCCTCGGTGCATGGAATATTGTGAGTCTGAACAATTGAGCACAAGAGGGTCAATGACGAGGAAGTGGTCAAGCAACCAAACTAAGCTTTGGTTGGTCATTCACTTCTTGCACGGTCACAGTCAGCGACTGTTGCACCTCCACCTTATGAACATTGTAATCGGATTTGGGTATAGATCCGCCTCATGATTTAGATCCGTAAAGACGCATCCTATATGAGCCACTAAAATAAATTATGATGTCTTGGTTTTTGACGGTTGGGCAATGGCCTAATCGGTTCGGCCTTTACTTATTTTTCCTTCTCTTTCTTCATTGTCGGGCTAGCCCATTCAGATGACATTGTTTACAGCCAGGTCGTATAGACTTCTGGACATCCCACAATAACTATGATTTTCTTCATAATCTGGCCCATTTATTTGAGATTTTTATAAATAAATGGGATAATTACAAAAACCCCCTTAGGTTTGGCCTAATTACAACAAAATCCAGAGATGTTTTAAAATTACGTAAAGCCCCTAAAGTTTGATTATGCCTTAAATTTGGGCATAATCGTAATAATTCTTGAAATATTAGGGCATTTTTAAAATATTTTTGCATATGAAATGAGAAAATGTAAGTGAAATAATCAAACCTCAAGGTCATTTTTGTAATTTTTAAAATCTCCAGGATTTTCTTGTAATTAGCCCAAACGTGGTTTTTTATTGTAATTATCCATAAATAAATATATACTTGCAAGTCACAAGTAAATATATTACTTTATGAAATGATTTCTAGTTCACAATATCCAGTTAGTTATATAAGTAAATATATTTGTATTCTCATAGCACAAATATACTACATATGTTATAAAAGGCCCCGTGAGCCACATGAGGTGGAATTAAATATTCACAAGATGAAAAAAGACATGAGCCACACGAGGTGGACTTTAGATTAAATATTCACTAGATTACAAAGAGATATCAAGTGTAATAGTAAAATTGTTGTATAAATACGTGAAATGGAATGAGATGAAATGAAGACTTTAATTTGCCAAACACAATTATCTTGCTTCTTGCTTTTGTTTAATATCATATCATTTATATATAAGTATACGTATTATAAAATATTAGATATAAAATATAGATCATTTACAATACGTTATCAAAGACGAGTTATCATTTCTGAGAAAAGGTTTGTGTATTTCAAATTTGAATTTTCTCTGTACTAATTTATTATATTTCTTTTGTAGAAAAATGGCTTGTATTGAAAAAGAAAAATTCCAGATCCTTGATACCACTTGGTGATAATTATTTATCATGGTGTGTGGATGTTAAATCGCACCTCCGGGTTTTGCAGATTCGGCCGAAACATTGAAGCGTAAAAATCAAGAGGCGATTTGTAAAAGATGAGGCTTAACGCAATGATATTTATTCGCCATCATCTATCTCGATGATTTAAAAATGAATATATACAAAATGAAAGCGCCTTTCTAAGCTCGCAAAAGATCAAAGATAGATTTGATCATACGAGTAATCTGATATTTCACAGTGCACAATATGACCGGGTAACAATCGAGATTGCAGACTTCAAGTCCGCAGCCTATAATTCGGCATTATTCAAAATCGAGTCCAGATCGCTCTTTCATGACAAAATTATCTCGAGTATGATAAATGGAGAAAATATTCTCCACTATGCATAAATCGAATATTGTGCTCCAACAAGAAGAATAATACAAATCTACGTTTAAAACATATTCCGAATTGGGCCTCTTGCTTCTTCACTAAGAGAGAAAATAACGGTTGGTTGTTGAGAAATCACGATTTGCGACCTTTAGGTCTAATGTAAATAGAAGCACATGCTAACTCCTAGAGAGAGAGGGGCCAATTTAGAGGCGTGAGCATAAACTTTGGGTGTGGGCGCAGGTCGTGGTGGTCCACATCAAAATACTCACCGATATGACCATGGCGGTCGAATATCGTAATCGCGATAATTATCTTTATTCCCGCCAAAATAATTATATGATCAAACACGGGCATCCAAATCAACCAAATCGTGATAAGGATCGGCCCAAATCGTGATAAGTGAAAAATGCCAATGGAAAGAATGGTGATGATCTTTGCATCGATGATGGGACGACAGATTTATCATCGGGCCAAAACATATCTTTCGATATCTCGGTGGTACTATAGATTTGGGTTATTCGACTCCAGGAATCTACTAACTCCGGGGTTAGTTGGTTATCCGATGTTAGGTATAAATCGATCCGGTGACAAAGCCCGATCACAAACAGGTTACTTATTTCGCTATAACGATACACCTATATCATGACGATCTACCAAACAAACATTAGTCGCCACTTCTTCCAATCACTCAGTAATCATTGCTTCTTCGCTTTAAGCCGCAAAGAGTGCGTTTGATTAAGATCGCTTATAGCTCATATACAAAATGCTTGTCGTTGAAACTGGTTACGTATACTCCTACTATTATTTATGAGGATAATGCAAAGATGCATAACACAGTGAGAGGGTCACATAAAGGGTGATAGGACCAAACATATTTCATCGAGTTTTTCCACACACATGAACTTGAGGAAAAATGGAGAGGTGGATATTAGATTCGATCATGTCACAATATTGCCTATTTGTTTATAAAATCCTTACCAATCTACATTTGAGAAGTTGGTTACGGCATCGGAATGGGAAGAGTCCATACGAAGCAAGATTGATGGATTAATTATGCGAAACTAATATTCTTCATTTGGGGAGCGAATATATGCCGCAGACACTTTTTCCTTATGTCCGGTTTTATCCCATCGTGGGTTTTTCCACCAAGGATTTTTTAGCGAAGCGGCTTTATGACAAGATCCTGGATTTGAGAATGTACTTTTTTTCCTTATGTCCGATTTTTCTTTCTAAAGGGTTTTAATGAGCATACTCATCCAACATACAACAACTTTACGCCCAGGAGTATTATAAAAGGCCCCATGAGGTGGAATTAAATATTCATAAGATGACAACGACATAGCACATGAGCGATTTTGAAGATTAAATATTCACTAGATTACAAAAATATCTGAAGTGTAATAGTGGAAATTGTTGTATAAATATGTAGAAATGGAATGAGATGAAATAAAGACTTTCATTTGCAAAAACACAATTATCTTGCTTCCTTGCTTTTCTTAATATCATATCATTATATATAAGTATACGTATTATAAACTATTAGATATAAAATATAAATCATTACAACAACATACAAAATTATTGGGACAAATGAAAAACAATAAAAATATTTTTTTCTTGAGACATTAAATACAAAAAAAGATAAAAAACTACATGATAACTTATAAGTGAACAATCGAAATCTATGGATATTATTCTTTTTATTGTATATCATTTCCAACCCAAGATCTGAGAGCTAGACATGACGAATACTTGAATCTTTCTATTTTTCTTGTTGAAATTGTAGCACATCTGCACATGACTTCTAGTTTGGAACAAGGTAAATTGGACAAAAAAGTGAGTCATGTTCAACATAAATGTTAAAATTTGATATTATTGGTCTGGTCGAATATATTTTCCACAATCAGTTTTAAATTTATTGTTCATATTTCATTCTTATACGTGTTTAAAATAGATTTTATCATTTAATATATTTTCTATTCATTCATATGCAATCACGTTGTTTAACGTAATATCGCTCAATTTAATCAGAATATAGATAATTATCTAAATGAAAATATATATAATTTCAGACAGCATAAATGCATGTTCTTATAGTCTTATCCACTATTCTCGAGTCTATCGGTATCGTCATCACTCATGTCCCTGTCATCATAAGATATTTTCATCAGACATTCAGCTTATATCCATACGCTTGAACAATGGCCACTTATAAATATATAAACTATTTTTCTCATTTTTTTAAAAGCCTAATTACAAAACTTACACCGAAGTTTAGCGAAATCACTACAAAACTCCAATTATCTTTTAAACTTACAAACATGCCCTTGAGATTTGATTTACCTAACAAATACCCTAGCGGCGGATTTTGGGAAGGCCTCCCTATTCTTCGGCGCAACCAAAAATTTTTTTATCCTATTTTTCTAATGAAAACACAAATTATCTGTTTTTTTATATGGGAAAAATTAATTGGGCTAGAGGAAAAATATTTGAGCTATGAGTAGTCGAGCATGTTGGTTACGCTTCTGATGCCCATTTAGAGTTTTGGGTCTTTTGAGTGTTTAATTTTGTAAGCTAAAAATAAATTATAGAGTATTATACTTGTAAAAGATAACTGCTTTTTTTTGTGATTAAGCTAAACTCCAAGATAGTTTTTGTAATTATTATTTATTTTTAAATTGAAAACTCTTCATGTCACAAATCATGTTTTTAAATTTAAAATTTAACCCAAAATCTACGCTTTTTTCTCTTTTCTCGAATTATGAGATCTTTATTTGCGATTGGTTTGTCTTTCATTCCATTCATTTTCATTTAATGAGAGAATAGTGGTGAATTTGTTTTTGAAAGTGAAAGTTGGATGTAGAAAAAGTGAGATGTGATGGAGAATCTTTTAGAGATGTTGATTGTTTGTGAATTTTTTTGTAAAAATAATAGTGTAAAATATATATAAGAAAATTAAACAAAAATAAAAATATTGATCCAAAAAAAAAGGCAATATAGATCTCATTTTATACTTTGTTAACAAGATTAAGAGAAAAATAATAAAAATATTGATACATTAAAGAAATTATCAAAATTCTTTATATAAATAGGAGATGAGAGAGAAATAAATAAGATAATTAGGTGTTGGGAAATGTGAAAAGAAAGAAAAAAATAGTGGGCGCGATTTGATAGACTTTTATTTTGAAAATTTTCAATTTGCAAAAGAACATTGGTGAAAAAAATTTGAAGAAAAAGATGAATTTTGAGAGTGTGATGGGATGTGATTTGAAAAAGAATGATGAAAGTTGATTTGATTTGGAAAAGAGTAAAATAATGATTGAATGTGATTGGTAAATAGAAATGTGTGAGTGAGTGAATAGTGAAATTTGTGAGAGAATGTGTAATAATGATTATTTTTTTGTGAAAAATATGTAGATGTGATTGTTAAGAGAAGAAAATGAGAAAAAGTGAAAGTGAGATAATAATATATTTTCATAAACAATCGCATTTTGGTAAAAAAATTCTCCAACGAACGAAAATGGAATCTCCTCACATCCAATTGCGCCTTAATTTTTTAAAGAAATGAGATTTTCTTTGAATTTTTTTTTTTTTTTCACAAACAATCACACATCCTAAGTTTTTTTTCTCCAATTGTGAAAATTTGGATATTATTTCATAACAATCATTTTTCTTTCTTCCACTTTCTTCTATTCCACTTCTTTATTACTTATATTGATTTAACGTATATGTGATTATGACATTATCTTCTTACGACGATTATTCATCTAATGCAATGTATCTGATAGATAAAATGGAACATGAAATTAAGCAATCAAATATACATTTAGACCTTAGGTCTTTTCCGTTAGACCTAACGGATCCAGTTCGATTAAAATGATGTTTCTTATTTGTAAAAATAAAGGAAAAATGCATATATAAGTGCCTGGAAGTTAAAAAAAAAAATGACGAAATAATGAAAATATGCAAGTTATCGAACAGAGAAAACGAGAATAAAATAATAGCCCTGTTGCAGCAGATGGAGTGTTAAAATGGTGGTGTAAGTAATAAGTTAGTTGTACTTATCTTCATCTGATCAACAACATAAGAAGCTTCATAAATATTTGGCCTTGTAGCACCCCACCCTTTCTCAGGGTTTCTCTCACTATCAAATTGTCATTTTGTATCTTTCAATTCCTCAGAAAGCCAATATTTTTTTTCTTTAAAAAAAAAAGAAAAGAAAAGAAAGCCACTTATTTTAGAAAGTTTCTTGATTTCCATTGTGAATGCAGAATGAATTAAGTAAACAGCTTTTCTCTTCAACAAAGAAAGAATACAGGTTTTCTCTCTTCCTCCTCTTCATCTTTTTGCTCTGTGTGTGGAACAGTTTATTGGGATTTTTGCTGATTTTTTTGGTGATTTGTAAAATAAATCAGTTTATGGAAATGTTATCCAGGCAGCAAAACCCAAAAACAGGGCATATTATTTGGTTTGCAATTTTGTATACATTGAGCTCGTAAATCATTTATTATTATGTTAGTTCTCTTCTAGAATGGAAATTTAGCAGATTTTTCAAGACATCAATGTTTGGATTATTTAGTGTTATCCCATATTGCCTTATTCTCAGAGGCCTGTAATATTATTTTCACCAAAACATAAGTTTACATATACTAATTTCCATATGAAATTAGAGAGCACCGACAAAAATTTACATGAAAAAAGTATGCTATCCTATAGGAGCATAGCCAAATTGCTGTTTTTTTTATCTATTCCGAATTAAGACAAAAGTAAAATTATTTGAAATAGGTGCTATTCTTTTTAGAGTTGACTAATTGATGAGCCTATTAGGTGATAAGAACAAATGATTTTATAGTTTGTCATTAAAAAGTTTGATTTTATTATGGTATTTGTACATGCAATTATTGAGGTAGCCGCCCATGTGGAAGATTACAGTGTCTTAAGAAATTACAAGACATAGGCGCCCATACTTCTATTTTGTATGCTATATGATAAGCTCTTATCTGGAAATAGATGAAAAGAAAGCAAGAACACATGAAAGAAACAAAGAAAAAATTAAAAAGAAATATATGTTAGCTTTAAAAGTTTCAATTATTAAAGATCATGTACATTTGGAATAGTTTCATTTTGATTCTTGAAAGAAGAAAAATAAATAGAACAATTTGAAAAGACTAACAATTACAGATAAGCAAATCATTTCTGTTTGATTGCTGTCTTATATCTCTCTTGAGATGTAGTTGATGTTTTATACATATAGGAAATCGAAAAGTATGATAATAACATCATTTTTTGTTCTTATATGTGTTGTGATAAAGACCAAATTTTTGGCTATTTTGAGTTATTGATTGTCATTTTATTTTGTGTTTTAGGTTTGCTTAGACAATTAGGATGTTCAAGAGAAAGATGAATCAACTGCAAGTATACTTCACCGGGACTTGAAAAAATGAGTTCCTTTGTATCTATCACCCGTCTGCTTTACATCACTGCCTCGTAGAAACGATGGATAATTCGCCTGTAAAAGAAGCGGATACGAAAACGGCAAAAACCGTATTCTCAAAATATTACGAGTACTTACCGTATATGCGCCAGCACAAGGAGAGTGTTCTCAATGTCTTGCATTCTCGTGAAACACGAACAAGTAGTACGAAATTGGCATCGTCTACTCGAAAGAGTCAATGCTTCTATACGAGGTCGTTATGTGCAGCAAAATTTGAGTCTTCTGAGCAGCCACTCGTATATCCCATTACCAATGCGAGTCAGACAACAAAAGACGCAGACAAGAGGCTCCGGCCGAGGCAGTTTGAGTATCACCCATCTGACTCGAGTTTAATGGCTGTTGGTACTCTGGACGGAGAGGTGGTTGTTCTCAACCATGAAACGGGAAATATTGTCTCTTGCATTTCACCGTACGGGAATATGAATAGTATTCTTGGCCTTTGTTGGCTTAAGCAACAACCGTCCAAGGTATGTCATTATTTGAAGTAGTTTTTACATGTGTAACACAATTATTGTTACCTCTATAATGGGAGAGTTTGCAAAAACATCTGCTTTTAGAAAAACTGATTTAGTGTAGTAGAAGTGAAAGTAGTTGAGAATCAAAAGTCGGTAGCTTTTGCAAATAGAATCAGAAGTTGAGAGTGTTTGGTAAAAAATCGTAAAAGTGCTTATTTGTTTGTAAAAGTCAAACCAGAAGCAAAATAAAAAATCTAAAGCACCCATATCACTGTTTTTAGATTTTGATCAAATGAAGTAGAATCGATG
Organism: Rehmannia glutinosa; assembly: GCA_016081115.2. Taxonomy (NCBI): domain Eukaryota; kingdom Viridiplantae; phylum Streptophyta; class Magnoliopsida; order Lamiales; family Orobanchaceae; genus Rehmannia; species Rehmannia glutinosa. The sequence continues at coordinate 12,642 of JABTTQ020002247.1, forward strand.
CTAAGTTTGTATTTGCAAGTAATAAGAAGTGATCAGGACCTTTTCCTTTCTTTTTTATATATTTCAGTTTATTTAAAAATAATACGAAGTGATTTCTTTTAAGTCAAAAACTGAGAAGCACTTTTTTTTAGTGATTGCAAACACTCCCAATGTATATCTGTTGTAGTTCTTGTAAGTAATCACATGCCCCTTATCTTGATCATCTCAATGAGCGGCTTTAACCTTCTTAAGGTAATATACTATAGGGGTAATAATTCAGCCTAATTATTTAAAAAAAAAACCATCTATGTACATTACAAATACCCCTTGTGTTTGTTTCTAATTTACACCTCAAGACAGTATTTGTTTGATCCAAATCTCACGGGGGTATTTGTAATTTTGAAAGATAATTGATTTTTTGGTAATTAGGCTAAACCTCACGGGTAGTTTTGTAATTACCTCCATATTTCAATGTAATCTTAATGGAGTGATGGCTAAATGATTGTCCTGCATTATCCCTATATAGCTTCTGGTGGGCTCTGATAACGGTTCCTTGAGATTGTACGATGTCAATAGTGTTCAGCCAAAATTGGAAAATGGCTACTGTAACTCTACGGTTATCTTCGACGACTTTGAGCAGTTAACCTCGGTTCATGTCAATTCAAGTGACGATCGATGCCTAACAAGTGGTTACTCCAAGAAAGTTGCCATATACGACATCTGCAGTGGCTAACGCTTACAGTTGTTCACGGACATGCATCGTGAACCAATAAATGTAGCTAAATTTTCGAATCATTCCCCTAATCTGTTCGTGACTTCATCGTTCAACCGTGATATAAAGATGTGGGATTCAAGACAAAAGCCTATGAGCCCTTGCTATTCGGCTTCAAGCTCAAGAGGAAATGTGATGGTCCTATTTTCGCCTGACGATCTTTATCTATTAGTTTCGGCCGTAGATAATGAGGTACCAAAACTGAAAGTTGATATGTTCTTAGCATATTTAAAATACCAAGTAGGTAAGATCTATATGTATCTCCAGTACTTGGTTAGGTACTCTGTTTGAAGTCTCAATATGTTTTAGGGTGAATAGCAAAAATTACCCCTAAGGTTTAGCTTAATTACAAAATACTCCCATTATTTTTCAAAATTACAAATACCCCTTTATGGTATTACAAACACCTATTTGAGTTTTGTATTTACTTAACAAACACCTTCCCCTTGAGGGTATAATTTGTAAAATAGAAACAAATGTCAAGGGGTATTTGTAATTTTGAAAGATAGATGGGTTTTGTAATTAGACTGAACCTCAAGGGTATTTTTGTAATTTAGCCCTATTTTTTACATCTTTGCAAGTCCATTCAATTTATTGAATAGAGATTAACCAAGAGGTGAATTTAAGAATAACATCGTTCAACTTCTTGACAAACCTATCAGCTGTCAGATAGCAGCAGCATTTGTCATCTTCAATGGCAAAAAGAAATTTCAGGAATTTTCTAGAGGGATAATTACAAAAACTGCCCCGAAGGTTTGGGCTAATTACAAAAAACCCAGAGATGTTTGAAAATTACAGAAAAACCTTGATGTTTGATTCAATGTTAAATGTAAGGGGGTAATTGCAATATATTTACAAATGTTAGGGGTGTTTGAAATATTTTTACTTATGAATGGGGTAAAGTGTAATACATCATAAAACCTCGATGGATTTTTGTAACTTTCAAAATCCTGTGGGTTTTTATGTAATTAACCCAAACCTCAGGGGCAGTTTTTGTAATTATCACTTTTCCAAATGGTGTAAGTTTCAGACTAGTTATGATATGTCACCATTTGCCAGGTGAAGCAACTTTTATCTGTGGATGGGAGGCTTCACACCGATTTCGGGATAGTTTCGACAGGAAGTGCTCATAACTACACTCGCTCTTATTACATGAACGGAAGAGACTATATCATTAGTGGGAGTTGCGAAGAACCAATAATCCGTGTTTGTTGTGCCCAAACTGGCAGGCGACTAAGAGACATTTCTTTGGAGGTATTCAGAAATGAGGAACAGTTGCATAGATATAGTGCTTCCATTGGCTTTCTGTGAACAATTTCCTCTGGAAGATAATTATTATTGTTTATATGCACTCCAGAGTGATTTCTTTGTTTATGATCAGTAATAAGGAAGTCTTACATTTCCAGGATACGAGATGGGGGAGCTCGATTTTTGTGCAGTCCTTAAGAAGCGATCCTTTTAGAGTAAGTTATTGTTTCTTACTAATATGATCCTCTTAAGAGTAAGTTCTTGCCTCTGCCACTATGTTTTTTCACTTAATCGAAAAAAATCCACGATAAGTTTAGGCAACAAAAGAAGCTTTGTTTGCTGAATTGCAAATACTTCTTTTACAATTGTTTTCATTTCACAAATTGCACCTTCAAGAGGGGTATTTGTTAAGCAAATGTAAACCTCAAGGGTGTGTTTGTAATACTTTAGGGGGTATTTGTAATTTTGAGAGAAAACTGAATTTTTTGTAATTAAACTAAACCTCAGGGGCAGTGTTGTAATTTACACTATTTTCCGGCCAATGTTTGCTTGCTTATGTATAATTATCATACCTGGTATGCTATAATGCTGATATGATCTTTGTCAAAGCAGCATTTCGACATGGCCGTCCTGGCAGCCTACGCTCGACCCACATCCAAGTATGAAATTATTAAGGTATGCTTTTGAATCCTTAACAATTCTCAGCTTGTTTAGCTGTCAACATTCATTCGGAACGATTGTCGCTGTTGATGTAGGTTAACTTGCTCTCATCAAGCCACTCTGATGAAGAAAATCAAGGAGGCTTGAATATCTGCAATTCCTATTGCAAGGGTGGTTGATATGTACAGTTCCACATAGGTTTTTATGCTATTCAATTGATTTTTGTTTTGGTAATTTTTCACATCTGTTCTGTATATTTTCTCCGAAAAATTAAACGTGTCCAAAGTGATGTATCAGCAAAATTAAAGCTGAGTTGAATAGTAATACTGTGAAAGATGATATAAATAAGATGGGGTTATTTTTCCACTTCCAGAAGCAAATAGCATATGCTGTCATTTTTTGTTTTTTTAGGTGAATGTTAACTCAAACGTAAGATCAAGTTACTAACTTGAAGCCTCAAGTGGTATTGACTATCCTTTCAGAAGGGCGTTGACAAGGTTCAATCATGTATCTTTCATATTCTTTGAAATTTATCAGTATATTATTTTTTTCAAACTGCATCAATTTATGGACCCAATACATATAAATCTTATTTTGTACGTACTATATATTCAAAGTTAAATATATATTGAAAATGGATCCCACTACTCTGTACTAGACGAATGCATATATATCTGTACTAGACTTAATTATTATATACATAAAATCCAAAAGACAATACCATAAAACATATAAATATTACACAATCTTATTTCTATCGCGCACTTTCGTTCCTAAAATTCTCCTAAAATTACTCAACAAAACATAACATAATTTCTATTCCTATAAAAAATTATTTCATAATTCATCCAAACACAACTTCACTCGTCACACGAAATTAACACAAAAACCAAACTCCCAACGTAGATGCAAAATTCTCAGAAAAACATAATCATGTACTTCAGCTGCCACCCGTCCTCATGAGATTTAACACTTACAGGAGATGGAAGAAGTAAATGCAATAGTTAAAACAATTAAGATTGCAAGATTATGTCAAAAGCATTTGATTAAATTTAGGATGTTATGAATACAGAATTCCAGCAGAGAATCACTGCCGATTCGACTGCTAATCAGGACAGTTCGTTTAGCTAATTCACATCGATCCTTCAAGAAACCTACCGATATAAATACATACATGTGTTTAAACCTCGAGGAAGAACCTAGTATTTTCTGTGAAGCTAATACAACAGCTATTTCTTCTTTCATGAGGCCTAAAAATACAGCACAAGACCAAGGATCAAAACACTTCTATCATGTCCTGTGTAATTGTGTTTTTTTTTTTTTTTAGCAGTGAGTTTAATATTATCACCCTTAACATTGTACGACGACTCCCCTTTTTGCAAATCTATGAATGTCCAATGGACAATTCATCAAACTCCGAAAGTTGTCTTGGCTTTTCCACGCAAACTGGAAAAGTTAATTTCCCTTGCGACAAGATACACAACGAAGCAAACATATGCAGCCGCAAAAACAGAAACTAAAACGGTAAACAACACACCGCTCCTTCGAAGAGAAAAATCCACCATGAGGTATCCGTTGATCATTATCACCAGGGCTGCTACAAACCATGATATAACCTACAAAGTAGAAACACGTGAATTTTTTCAGTTTTTTCTTTTCTTGTAAACCGAAATGCATGAATCTAATATATCAAGAGGAATTGTGAGTACAAATAACTGGTTCAGCGATCGAGTAAGTCTAAAGCTTAAACAAGAGAGGCATATAATACACTTTGCACCTGTATAATATACTATTTCCCTCCAAACATAATAAACTGTAGAGTTCAAATATAACGATGTAGCAATACGATAGGCTAAAAAGGGAAAATGGATTAATTTTCCCAACTTCAGGGGAGAAACCAACAAGACACGGAAAGTAGAAAAATAAATGCCATTATCAGATGCATATAGCAATTCTTCCTTAATTTCACACTTTTATGATGAAAGAAGAGCAGGATCACCTCATACTTACACATAGACATGTCTCGCCATGGCGAGGGTAAGTTACACTATTCAGTTATCTGATAAGAAGAAAATCAATTCCAAAAGGGATGCTCTATCCACAACGTTGCAGGTTACTAAGACAGCCTAGAGCATTAATATTTTTCTTGAGTCATTGGATATATTGAAAATATACCGTTCAGCTTGATTATGTTATGAGTAAAAATTCAAATGCCATGGTCCCCGGTCCCCCTAAGTTAATTCATGAAGAAGTGGAGACTTTACATTTAACTCATAAACTCCTCCCTAAAAGATTAAACGACATCAAGTTCAACTTTGTTCAATCACTAACCAAAATTCTCAAGCCATTCTTTATCCACAAGCAAATAAATAGTGCAGAAGCTATGTCAGCATGGGAAATCCTTTATTTTTCAGAAAAGAGGATATAGATACTTTCACAAATGCAAAAACAGTAATTTTAGGCAGAGTTAAACTTCCATCACACGAAAGGAAAAAACAGCATTAATAAGAAACTCCTAAGTTCATCGACAAAATAGCACTAACTTTTCCATGGATCCAATCCATACCTTTCCCCAGCAAAAACAACACCAGATCACTAATTTGTAGTATCACTTTAACAGTAAAGGAGCAGCTGGAGCATGCAACAATAATTTTGAAAAAAAAAAAATAAAAGAACTGAGGAAACATAAAAATATGAAGTTGCATAACCCACAGACAGAACCACATGCAAATCTGATAACACTATCAAGAAGAAAGTACCTGAAGAAAAGTGCCGATTTTGAAAAAGCCCATCACTTCCTCCTTGGAAACCAGACAAAGGAGAGGAATCAGAGCAAAAGGGATCTGAATTGACTGTAGCACATTAAGCCATTCATTTAGAACATCCAATGAGGACTCAGTTGTATCAAAAACAAGAGCAACAATTAAAGTCGGGACGATGGCAAAGCTTCTTGTTATCAGTGCCCTCAACCATTTCTTCAATCTCAAGTTCAGAAATCCTCCCATAATAAATTGCCCAGCATAAGTGCCGGTTATAGTGCTGCTCTGTCCAGCAGCCAATAAACCAATAGCCCATATATATAAAATTGGGAAAAATCCACCACCAAACTTCTCCTGAAGATACTGCCCTGCGTTTACAAGGCCTATACTGTTTGCTTGTTCCGTACCATAAAATGCCTTTGCAAAAACTGTTGTAACAAATAAATTTATCATGAAAGAGATGGCGAGGGCAATGCCAGACTCAATCGAGTAGTAAGTGAGAGCTTCTTTAACTCTGCCTATCTTGCGATTATCAACTTCTCTGGACTGTACAAGGGCAGAGTGTAAAAATACATTGTGCGGCATTATAATGCACCCCACGACTCCTACCGCCTGCTGTATCGTATTGGAACTGAGTTTTGGAACCAAAACACCTACAATCACATTTACTCTATCAGTGTTGGACAAATTACAGTTTAATAGAAATAAGTACAGTGGATATCTCTTTGAGCAAGAAAATTTCCTCACCGAGTAAAAGTTCACCACCATTGGGCTTTGTTTCACCAAACATCCATGCAAAAGAGATAGCCATAGTTGCTATAAGGACAGCAAAAAGTGCTTCTAATTTCCGCACCCCGTAATTCTCCAGAAATAGAAAGATGAAACTGCACCAAGAAATAAGGAAATTTTTTGAATTAGTCTCCAAGCGGTTCCTTGACATATCCATTAAAAAAAGGGATTGGGTATAAAACATCATCGAACATCATGAATATAATATAACACAATAGCAATCCCAACCACTCTAACATAGAAAAGGAAACAAGCTAAAATTATAAACATATACAAGACTCAAATTTCAGTCATACTCAAAATTTTCAAGTAATATATTTAGGCATGTTGAAGAATATAATTCAATAACAATTTCGTGCACCCAGAATTTATAAGCTGAGAAGAATAATTAGGTAAACAAAACGCTTCAGAATAGCATGTACTTATCCACTACTACAGTAAAACACTTAATTACCTAATCAAACACTTAACCCCTACAGAAGAAACTGAAAATGACCCAAAAAAATCAATTTAAAATATGGGATATTTAAAAATTCGAAGATTTTACCAGTCAAGAGCGGTGATGATGACTCCAGCCCAAAGAGGCAAAACTCCATGGCTCAATATCTTAATCGCAATAGCACTACCAATAACCTCCTGAATATCAGCCCCAATCAGTGCCAGCTCAGCCATGACCCAAAGCAATAGCCTCGCCCAATTAGGATACTCTTCCCTGCACAGCTCCGCGAGGTGCCGGCCCGTTGCCACCCCAAGCCGGGCCGATAGGAGCTGGACCAAAAGGCCCATGACCGTGGCCCACAAAAGCAGCCACAACAGAGAGTACCCCGCGATAGCCCCCGACTGGAGATCCCCCTCCAGGTTACCCGGATCCAAAAAAGCTATGCTCATCAGAAACCCGGGACCCGTGAATAGCCATAGCTTCTTCCACGAAAACGGCGGCGCTTTGGTGGAATACTCGTCGGCGTCGGCTCCTTCGTCGACTCCGATGATTTGGACTTTCTCAGTGGAATCGTAGGCTCGCTCTTCTTCGTCTTCATGGCGCGAATCGAGTAATCGCTGGTTCTCTTCTGTGTGAGAAGGCATTTGATTGAAATGGAAAAGAAATGAGTAAAGACGAAGAGGGATAGTGAGGTATTATGGGAATTGATGTTGGGAAAGTGGGGATGGCGAGGGGAAAATATATATGGTGGGGTGACTTTATCGTTAAAGCCATCAGGCGGGTGGTTCTGCGGATTGAACCCGTCATTGTTTTTTTTTTTGTTTTTCTTTACCTTTTCCTTTTCCATTATTATTATTATTATTATTATTATTTTATATTATCATTTTTCTAAATTGTTTTAATTTGTGGACATACTTTTTTGCCACGTAGGCAAGAGTAGACAGGATGAAGCAAATCGAGATTTGCTACGGAAAGTGGCTTGGGTTTTAATGTTAAATGTTGTCTTTTTTATATTTTTTTTAAAGGGGAAAATGTTGTCTTTCTCAATATATATTAATGTACTCGTTGTTCTAAGAGGGGGTGTCGCATTTTTTGGACAGACACGGGACAAACAGATATCCGAACCGAAAAATCACTGAACCGAAAATATCCGTTGACTTTTTTATTTTCTCCGAATCGAACCGTACCGAATATTTATATGGTACGGTTCTGGAGATTTTTCAAATATTCGTACCAAGAACCGTACCGAATCGAATATCCGAAACTAGAACCGATCTTAAAATAATTTTTATATATACATATATAATATTTTTATCTTATTTATATTTTGATATTGAATTAACTAAACATTCCTTTGAAATTCAATACTATATAATACTAAAAACTATCAAATTAAAATTTTGGCATATTTTATCATTATATCAAATGAATAATTGAATATATATTTATTTCACTAATAGTTACGTCATATACTCATATTAGTTTATTTAAATGAACCAATAAATAAAATTATAAAATCATATTTGATTTATAGAAAATATTTAAATTTGTTGATATTTTACTTATTAAGGATCATAACTAGACTCATCCTCTAATCAAGAAAATTAATTGAATTAACATTAGTTAAATGATTAGTATATTGCACATAAAATATAGTAATCATCTAACCAAGAAATTAAGACATTGAGAGTATAGATTTTTGTTTCATATTAGTATATCAAAGTTATTAGTCAATTATATTTTTCCTAAGTCAAGAGCCCATGGCAATGTGCCAAGATTATAGAATATTATTGTGTAGTAGAGGCTACTAAATTTGTCATTCGTTGAGATTCTACACTTTTACTACTATTACAAATAACATAATATCTAAAACATAATATGTTAAGATCCAAAAAGAAAAATAAATACTTTCAACTATAAATTAGATAAAAACGATTTAAAAGTTAGATTGATATTAAACTAATATGTAATATATATAGTTTATATCATGAAAGACAGATTTATAATTACAATATTAAAAATTTAGCACTTAAATATGAATTAAAGGAATTTTATGTATAAGTTAAATATAAAATATCAAAAAGTTAAACTCATATAGTACTAATAGTTTTAGTATGTATTTTTGAAATTGCACTAAAAAAAAGATTGAAAGTATAACCGTTTAATGATTTTCACACTGGTTTTTCTTTTCACCTTTTTTGTGTGTTTATTTGTGAAATATTTGAATCTTCGTTTCTCCGAACCGCCCGAACCATTCTCGTACCATCCCATTAGAATCGAAACATATTATGTTAAGATCCAAAAAGAAAAATCAATACTTTCAACTATAAATTAGATAAAAACGATTTAAAAGTTAGATTGATATTAAACTAATATGTAATATATATAGTTTATATCATGAAAGACAAATTTATAATTACAATATTAAAAATTTAGCACTTAAATATGAATTAAAGGAATTTTATGTATAAGTTAAATATAAAATATCAAAAAGTTAAACTCATATAGTACTAATAGTTTTAGTATGTATTTTTTAAAGACTAAAAAAAAAGATTGAAAGTATAACCGTTTAATGATTTTCACACTCGGTTTTTTTCTTTTCACCTTTTTTGTGTGTTTATTTGTGAAATATTTGAATCTTCGTTTCTCAACCGCCCCGAACCATTTTGTACCATCCCATTAGAATCAATCATCAGATAAGAATCAACCGAAAATCAATCGAACTTTCGGGACGGTTCGGGACGGAGATTTTTTTTATGGTTCTGTTCTGGAAATTTAATTTTGGAATCTCCAAACTTTGGGACGGTTCTGGAGATTTCTAAATCTCCGGACCGTGCACACCCCTACTAAGAACGACCAGCAAATTTTTTTTTTTGGATGAAAAACAACCAGCATTTTTATATATAGGTGTCAATACTTTAATTGGAAAACAAACATCAACTGTTTATATGCTATGCCCCAAAATAAAATTTTCGAATAATTTTTAAATTTATATTTTCACTATAATAATAATAATAATAATAATAATAATAATAATGTCACATGAATAAATCTCAATTATTACTCTTTATGGGTAATATCAAGTTATTTAAAAGTTTGCATTGAGTTGATTAGTATTAAAAAATTAAAATCGAGGGAGTGTGTTAAATGAGTCATGTGATGAAATATTTAACTTTAGCTTTATTTTTTCTTAATTTATTAAAAGTAAAAACAAAAAATGAATTTTGCTAGAAATGGAGAGGTATAGCCCCACACCATTTAACTCTGCTCATTTACATATATATATAGATGTAAAAACACTTTGTGATATAAAGTATGACGATTTTAGCACTTTGGAAGATAAGCCTTTTTTTAATTTTGGTTACGTTTCGGCTTTTCACCCTCTGATATGAGTTTTAGCCTTTGTTATTTGGAGCATTTTGATTATTGAATTTTTCGTTGGGATTCTATTACATGTGTTGGGGTTTTTTTTACAATAATATTGTTAAAAGTGGTGTGCCAATTTTTGCCAAACCTTTGACAATGGCACCATCCAAGTGCAAAATTACAAGAAATGAGTGCTGATCATTTATTGAGGCTTTTCATGCATTGCCTATAAAAGGTTTGGAGGAGCATAGAGAAAAGATATGGCAAGCAGATGATTGTTTGGCCATCCAACTGGGTATAAGAGGGAAAATGATACGCACCTGGTGATATCAATTTGTGTGAATCAAATTGTGATAGGTGAATGCGAGGAAACACTCGGGATATTTTTCTATTGGGTAATACAAAGGGGTTGGGGAGAGTGTTCGTTGATAGCTAATAAAGTGGTTGTACGAGAGTTTTATTTTCTTGGGTTTGGTTCATAAAACTCAGTGGGTGTATTTTTCTTATAACATAAAATTATTTATTAGTAAAGAACGGAAACTCTTGTGGACGTAGGCGGGTTTTGCCAAACCACATAAAATCTCGGCGCATTTTATTTTTTGGTGTCATTTATTTTTACCACCATCTTGTTGGTGTGATTTGTCTGATATTAGGATAAGTTAAATCTTAGATCACGACACGTCCCTGTTGTGCCCAACAAGTGGTATCAAAGCCATTTGGTAACTCGGATGACAAGGTAGAAAATTGAGATATTATTTTTCCAGATGGAGACTGTAGCAATGGCAAATCTATTCAAAGTGCAACAATTTGACGGCAAAGAGAATGATCTCCTAGTTCAATAAGGTCTGGCACTGGCGTTGAATGGATAGGAGGGAAAACCGACAAAAATGAAAGATACCTAGTAGGAAGATTTGAAGTCACACTGTGTTAACACGATTCGGCTTTGTAATGCGGACAACATTACGAATAATGTTGTGGATGATGATAGTGAAGGGGGGTCTACATATAACCGAGGCAAGATGGTTTATTATGAAGATTCAGCACCAGAGTTGTTGAAAAGATTTGGAGAACTTATTTTCGGGAAAAAATTATCCACAAAATCGCTTCTAAAACGTCAATTATATAGATCAAGATAAGGGGTAACAACGATGGATCACATAAACTAGTTTCATGGACTGGTGGATCAACTGGGAAAAACTGGTGTAAAATTAAGAAAAAAAAGTAAAGTTCTTTTACTTCTTACCTCTATCTCGGATTCATATGTTTGTATGGTGATGACGTTGTTGTACGGGAAAGACACACTAGACTTGGAGCATATAAAAGCATCATTGTTGTCCCACGAAAAACAAAAGAAAGCAAACCAAGATGAGGGGCATGAGTCTGTTTTGCTTGCACTGGGAATGAATCAGAAACGGGAGAAAATATGGTGGTGGATCTGCGACCAATAGGTCAGATTCAAAGACTAGGGAAAAGAGTATTATGTGTTATCGTTGTCACGAGGAGGGCCACATAAAAAGGAATTGTCCTCGGAGAAAGAAGGATAATGATGGTGAAGGTGGCGGTGGTGATGCGGTTATAGCTGTGGAAGATGGAGAAGTTTACACAGTCTTCTCTAGTAGAGATACTTCTTCTCGAGATAGGTGGATTTTAGATTCGGGGTGTGTTATGCATGTATGCTCCAGAAGTGTTATTTTGATTCACTTCAATTGCTGAGGGCAAGAACTTTGTCATTAGGTGATAGTTCTACTTGTAGAATCATGGGGTTTGGAGTGGTAAAAATAAAAATGAGTGATGGAGTGGATCGCACTGGTGGTGTGGCCTATGTCCCATAGATGCAAATGAATCCAATTTCCTTAAGCCAACTGGATTCCAAAGGCTTTGAGTATTCAGCTGGAGGTGGAGTCCTGAAAGTCACACGTGGCAGAGAGGTCCTAATGGTGGGAGAGAAGTATCATAATTTGTGTCATCTAGTGACCTCAAAGGATTACTGGAAGTAGAGCACATCGGAATGCTTCTAGAAAATAGACGAGTGTGTAGGAAATCCTGCTAGGTGAGAGGTTGGATTGGGTCGTCCCTCTCGGTAGTCAACTAGTGGTGTTGACTGGACTGCACGTGTGTATGGGTTGATTGAATCAGGTGGAGTTATAACCTTAATGATTTGACATGTGCAGAGGATTGAAGGCCAATGGTGTTTGATATTTTTGGTTTTGTGGGTGATATTGTTTTTTGTGGAGGAGATGGAGATTGTTGGGGTCCTCCACAATAATATTGTTAAAAGTGGTGTGCCAACTTTTGCCAAACCTTTGACAATGGCACCGTCCAAGTGCAAAATTTCAAGAAATGGGTGCTGATCATTTATTGAGGCTTTTCATGCATTGCCTATAAAAGGCTTAGAGGAGCAGAAAGAAAAGATATGGCATGTAGATGATTGTTTGGTTATCCAACTGGGTATGAGCAATGTTTTTAAACTCGGACAGAACATCGAACCGAATTAATAATTGGGTCATTGGGTCACTGGTTCAACCAGTTAAATCGTTCTAAAAAACCAGTTGACCCATATACATACACATATATATGTATAAATGTAAAATATAAATACAAATACAAATTTAAAATTAACAAATATATATAAAAATAAAAATAAATTTAATAAATTATAATATCCATATATATGTATAAATCGAATATAAGGAAACGTTATATGTAAATTTACTAAATATTTTTTCTTTCAATTTTTGTAATAAAATAAAGAATATTTTGCTTAAGAAAAATTGAACCAGGTTAATCGGCTCATAGGTTTCCGAGTTTTTTACAGGTTTGACTGGGTGGCACCGGTTTTTTAGCCACCCAATTTTAATTTAGAACCCAACCGGACATGTGATCAGTTCCTAGTTAAACCGGCCGAACGGCGGGTTCGATCCGGGTTTCAAAACATTGGGTATGAGAGAAACAATAAGTGCACACACCTGGGGAGATCAATTTGTGAGTCAAATTGTAATAGGTGCATGCGAGGAAATACTCGGGGTATTTTTCTCTTGGATAATACAAATGGGTTGGGGAAAGTGTTCTTTGATAGCTAGTAAAATGGTTGTACGAGAGTTTTATTTTCTTAGATTTGGTCCATAAAACCAAGGGTGTATTTTTTCAGATCGGGAATTTTTTTATTAGTAGAATGGAAACTCTCGTGGAGTAGCAGATTTTATCGAACCACGTAAAGTCTTTGTGAGTATTATTTTATGCGGTGTCATTTATTTTTACCATAATCTTGTTGGTGTGATTTGTCGGATATTCCAGATAAATTAAATCTCGGATCACGACACGCCTCCGTTGCGCTCAACAACATGTGTGTTACACTTGTTCGTGCATTTTTATAGTCAATTCAACAATCGAAGTGCTTCAAATGACGAAGTGCCAAACTCGTGTAGTGGGGATGATAAAGTGAACAAAAAGAAAGTTTAGTTTAACCATTGTAATCAATCTTATCGGTGCCACCCCTCTTGGGCTAAAAAAAGTTCACAAAGTGCCAAAAACGTAATAGTTCCGATGGCAAAATGTTCTTTCCCTTACATATATGCTAAACCTTTGTATTGTACTATTTTCTTCTTGTTCTTTTCCTTTTTTGTATTGTTAAGAGAGGAAATAACAAAATGACCCATGATGTTCTGATTACGCCATTAAATGATTCTTCCACACCTAGAAAACATAATTAATTCAAATATATGTAAGGGAAACCCGCAACTACTAAAGATCATTCGGGTGTGCATTAGGTAAATCACTGGGCTTAACACAATTATCTGCAAACCATTTCAGTCAGTTAAACTGTGTTATGTAAATCCTGTGTGACAAACTCGAACAAACTGTTTAAAGGTGGGAACTCGAATTTTAGAATTTTTGGTTTCAAGAACCAATCCTACTCCGTTAGGCACTAGGCCTCCTACTTAAGACACAGAAGAAATGAAGAATATTATTTCCATCACGTCATCCCAAATTAGATAAAAATCGTCCTTATTATTCTACATCCACCAAAGTCCCACTCCCACTCGGCCTAATAATGGTTACCAAAAAATTCTCGTGGGACCACAAAAAGGATATATGTCCTTATAGAACAGTGACAGTGAAACAGAAGCTCCCCTTCAGTTTGTTTTAAAGAATGTCATAATCGAATTTAACGTGGCTTTAAGGTGACAACTAGGCAACTAACGGTGACTGTAATAACCGAAACGTAGTTGTTGTGTGTGTGTAAAACGCGAGAGCGTGTGTTACTGTGAAGGCCTGCCCGTGGTTCCACAGGCGTCCACCATTTCCATAAAAATCCAAGAATTACTACACGGCTAATCACAAACTGCTGCGGTTACAGAGAATCAAAATTTCAAATCTTGGAATTTTGCCACAGGATAATTTGAATTAATAATTTAGTCTGTTTGTTTTTAAAGAATGTCGACATGATGACACATGAAATAAAGGAGCAGAGGCCAATGGGACTCTTGGCAGTATTGTTGGTTTATTTATGGGGGGAAAAGTGATGGTACTGGTCACATGTTGGTTTTGTATTTTTTATTACTATATTTTTATTTATTAGGTTTTTAGCAAAAAAGGATACCACTATTTAAGAGGTGTATTTAATAATTTAATTAACTAAATTTTGCATATATTTGCACATGATAATCTCCATACGAGTAACAAATAAAATTGCTCTCTTCAAATTGTTTGTGGGGTGGAGGTCAGGGGTTCATATCCCTTCTCCATCAAATTGTTAAGGGCAAGATATGCGTGAAGATTTGGCGAACTCATACAATAAAGATCCGTGGGTTCGATTCGGGAGAGATCGTTATTAGTAGATTGGGGGTCGAACATAATTGTTTTCTTTACAGGAGGATCAGGTTGTACGTCAGAAGACCGTCCGTAACATCGCTGGCCAATGCGTGCACATCCCATGTTTACCTTGGCGCAAAGAATGAGGAAATGAAATCATGTCTCCTCGACATAGTCGTAAGCGCAGTTAAGTTCGAGTTATCAAAAAAATCAAAAAAAAGTAACAAATAAAATTGTTATCATCAAGACTGATATTATTTACTAATGTTCCCTACCATAGTTTCACTATGGTACTGTCACATTATTTGGTCTCTATGTACATCTTGCATTGTTAATTCTTGATATTTCTGCTTTCAAATAATTCATGATAATTCTGGACTACTTAGGGATAATTCTCCTCACACAAATTAATTTATTTATATGCTAGAATATCATGGAATACTAATTTAGTCAATACATGTCATTTTCATTTACCAAAATTCTACGCTTCTAAAGGTTGTTGGGTAAAATTTATTTGAAAGGTTTTTTAAAGGAAATGGCTAAGTGTATGAGTGTTTGACTTAGTCGAAATCAATTCGATTTAGTCACGCAAGAGAAAATGTCCTCGTATACAAGATCTTAATAGTTCGACGTACGTCCCAAGATACAAGGACTATTTCCCGGGGCTGAGTTTATAACACTTGCAAACCCGAAACATAGCGAACTCTAAGTGTTTCGACTTTCAAGCTTTTGAATGAGGGAAGTCAATATGCTAGAATGCAAAATGACCGGTTTATTTATCCGATGATTTCGTGTGTTTATTCCATCCGTAGGGTCGAGTTTTATAGCATCGTGCCTCGATGGAAAGAACACGCTCTTTTGGCTCGAAAAAGACAGGTTTTCACCGAAACGACGATTGTTCTTCACTTCGCCGACAAAGACGACCAGCGCACGGCCCGCGGCGTGGATGAGAACCAAAATGACAAAGTTACGGTGTGATGACGACACGACAGACAGCCGCGTCGCCCACTCGGATGCGAACGAAGTTCGCAGCGACGACGACCGACGCGACGGCATGGACCCGTCGCCATCGCAGCGGATGCAAACACTTCCCAGTTGTAAATCCATTAATTAATTACAAAAATTAATTAATTATTTATTTTTAAAGGTTTTTGGTCCAAAAAGAATAAGAGCCTTGATGCCCAAGCCCACGACCCGGACCCGGGCCAGGCGGCGGCGCGCGCGCGCATGTGCTTTGAACCAAACTCACAAACATGTAGGTCCTCATCCCCTTAAAAACTTGGGTGCTCCCAAGGGCCCAAACCCATAAGTCTAACTTGGGATATATTAAGTGAGCAAACTTTGCTTTTCTTTTCATATGTGGGATGAAGCATTTCTCTTTCCCACATTTTCCATTTTCCATACCATTTATTTGTATTAAGTGGCTAACTTCTAGTATTAATTTCTCATTCACCCGGAATTGGTTTTGAGAAAAACCAAATGCTATTCTCATCTACTCTCTTAGTAGAATTTTTACAAATAATTTAATTCCATTTTTCACTAATGAAAACCACTTAATTATTTGGTCAAAATTGGGTCAACACCCATTTTACCAAAACAAAATTCCAATAATCCCCCACATGAATGAAATTAATGCATGCGTGTATGCAGATTCGCTTGAAAGTCTCGGCGAACTGTTATTGCATCAGGATAGGTAGCTTGTGGCTTTGAACCTTCCTTAGTAAAAAACTATCGGATTTACTAGCTGCTTAGAGACGCGATGTCTTGAACTACTCAGTCGTTCGTGTAGACCAAGACAATAATACTTACACAATAACAATTCTAACACTTGTTGTTCTCAAGTTGTGTCCATTTAGGTCCTGGACCATATTTTAGATTCATAAGTATTAATTTGAAGCGACCATTACTTCTCGTTTGTATAGGTGATCTCCTATTGAAGAGTATCCCGCCATACTCCACCTTTCGGTATAGGAATCACTAAAAGTCGTAAACTTAACCTCACCACATTCAGCAGGTTTTCATACACTTGGATGTTACGAGAATGAGCTAACATGTTTTCCAAGTGTTCAACTAAACATTCATAACTTAGTTGTCCCATCAACCAAAGTCTGGGATCTCCAATTCACAAGGTTGTCAAGTTACCACTATTAACATTCTTTAAGTTGTGGATTTTAAACCCATTTCCCCTAACATTTTATACAATTGATCTCGATTTATGCATTTTGTAAGCGGATCCGCAAGATTTTTTTTTGACTTCACGTAGTCAATCGAAATAACCTCATTCGAAATCAATTGTCTAATGGTATTATGTCTACGACAAAAAATTTCTAGACTTACCTATTTTCTTTGCAAGAAAAGACACCTTTAATAAATACATCATTTCTTGATTTAATGATCGTACCATCATTTATATCATAAATGCTGAATTTATTTACTTGGGTCTTCTACTTTAGCCAAAGCGCCCCCACACTTCAAGGTATTATCCTTTATGTGGTTTGCTAAAGTAAAGTTTCCCTTCCAACTTCTGGTATCCTTGTTTAATACAAGATCATCCAGAACTTTTATGGCTCTCGGCCACTTTTCCTTTTATCATGTTAGAACATTGTCCCAATAATCTAGTTAGAATCTCGTTCTAACAGATTTCAAACCTTAGTTCCAACACGTGTGTAACATTCAGTGTTATCACATCTTTAGTAACACTTCGGATTTGACTTGATATTGTGTCTACCTCTAGTGTTACAACACTTTGGGCAACACTTCATGCAATTGTGGTTTTGGTCCCACAACACTTTTGGCAACACCTTCTGTTATATTTAAAAATGCAACATAACTCCACTGGTGTTCCATAAAGTGTGGTCACACCCCCATATTTTCCGATTTCCATTCGGAATCCCGGTTGCGTTCCTTAATCTGAAGTCGAACTATCAAATCCTCAAGCCCCATTTTCTTCCACTTGTGCTCGGAAACTGGCATTTCTGATGCCGCCCACCAACTATCGTAGCTAATTGGCCAATTTGGGTTTCAAGAGTTTTCATTTGGGACCCCATGGTGTTGGCCAATTGAGTGACATGATTTTCGATTTTATCTAGCTTCGCCTCATCCTTATTAAATCGGTTCCTCGTCTCATTCATAATGAGATGAAGATGTCCTCCATAGATGGCTTAGCCTCAGCATTAATGACACTATTTGTCACATTAAACACCGGTGGTGGTTGCATCACATTCTTCGTATTTGCGTATGAGAAGTTTTCATGATTCCTCAAACCCGGGTGGTAATGAGTAGGAGTCTGATTGTTCCGGTAATTGTTGAAATTTCGGTTATTGACATAATTTGCTTCCTCCATGGGATCTAGAGGAACTCCCCCATTACTTACACCCGCGTTTCCATCAGTCCCTTCATTAATACACTCAACTGATTTGTCAATGCGTATCCGAGTCATCAATGCCTTAATTGGTCGAATCGGTGACTTCGCTACCCTTTTCACATTAGTCCTCCCTGAGGGCCACCGATAGCTATTCATTGCCATATCTTCCAACAAGTTGAATGTATCTTGTGGAAATTTAGCCAATAACGCACCTCTTGTTGCGGCATCCACAAACAACCTAGTCTGTCCCATCAACCCGTTATAAAAGAAGCAAAGTTGTTGATCCTATGGAAATCCATGTTGCGGGCACCTCCTCAATAAATCCCGGAATCTCTCTCAGGCCTCATATATTATACAGTGGCTCAGAATCAAACTGCATGAACTGCGTGATCTCACTTTGAAAGAGCGTCTTACTTGGTGGGAAGTATTTAAACAAGAATTTTTGACTCATTTCCCCAAGTATTCACACTCGAGTTAGTGTGCCATTCTAAATTTTTACCCCTTAAAGAGAAATGGAATAGGCGCAAACGTATAAGATCATCAATCACCCCATTCATCTTAATTGTGTTGCAAATCTGCATGGAGTTCGCAAGATGAGAATTGGGATCCTCGGATTTAAAACCCCAAATCGATTCTACCGCACTATCGAGATCTACCGCTTAAGCTCAAAATTATTCGCATTAATTGGGACATTGGCAATTCCACCATAGTTGCGATTTGTCTATGGGTGAAAGTAATCGCGAATCGATTGCTGCTGGACTGCCAGAACGTCTGGTACTGGTAACTCATTAATGACCCTGTTGGCCCCATTGTTACCTCCGTTGTTGACTCCGATATTACCCCCGTTGTTTTCTTCCACGTCCTCCATAACCTGATCTTGTTGTCTTTCTACCCGTTTAGTAACCGCACTAATTCTCCTAGCAAAAGCCTCAACCTCCAGTATGAACGGTGCTAATTCTCATTGCTTCGGGCAAGTGTCCATGCACTACCTGAACCAACTAAAGAAAACAAGTCAAACACAGTAGGAGTGAAATTAAACAACAAATAAAAAGAAAGAAAAATGTCTAAATTAAAAATAATTCTATTTATCGTAATATTAGTACTAGAAATTTAATTAGTCCCCGACAACGGCGCCAAAAACTTGTCGCCTTATTTTTAGCTTCATCGCAAGTGTACGGTGCAGTTTATAGAATAGGGTTAGCAAGGTCGAATCCACAGAGACTAATAAATTAATGTACTAAGTATTGAGATTGTAATAGTCTTATTTTTATCTAGACGATCGAAATTGAGTGATTTGGTTTTGTAAAAGCAAGACAAGAATTTATCCTAAAAAGACAAAGTAAAAGTTGATTGAAAGATCAAGGAGATTAATGGATTCCAGGGCTATGGTTTCAGTTAATATCCCCTTTTGTTATCAGATTAATCACAACCAAAGTTATTATTATTCTTTCCTATAAGACAATCACGAAAGTATTTTACCCTCTCTCTCTCTCTCTCTCTCTCTCTCTCTCTCTCTCGAGATGCATGTAAAAACGTTGATTGGATTATCTATGCTAGCATCTCTACTCAACATAAGATATCCAACTCCCAAAAGCATAAAAGATTATAAATCCTCAAAAATATTCACAAACTTCTAAATCTTGCAAATATTCATGTCAAGTACTCAAAGATTTAATATTGAAACTCATCTCTCGAATTATGAATCAATACATCAAAACAAGTTAAACCAAAGGCCTCTTGATAAAACAAGAATTAAAACAAAGTACTTGAATAGGGTTTGAAAACAATAACTTTAATTGCAATTAATCATCAAACAAAAGTATCCATTAACCTAATCCCAAACCCGGGAATTACAAGATGTTTTGCCAGATATGAAAAATAAATAATTCATAGACAAATTATTCAAATTCATATCTAATTAATCGAAAGTAAATGATACGATGGAATGAGAAAACTCAGGGATGTCGATGATCTCTCGATCTATCTTCAATCCTCAAGCGCGTGGTTGTGACCTCGATCAATCTCTACAATCCTTCGGTAGAATGTTGCTCTTTTCTCTGCGTTCTAGGGCAAGAATCCGTGTGTCTTTGTTTGGGGCCGCATCGTCTTTATTTATACTTCGTTTGGGTCAATACTCGATTAGAACTGTCAAACCCTGTTTTTTCCGCACAGACACACGGGCCGTGCCCCTCACGCACGACCAGCCCGTGCGGGGTGCTGTTGGAACATCCAGGTGTATGAGTGTATGGCTAAGGAAATGGCTAAGTGTATGAGTGTTTAGCTTAGTCGAGGCCTAAATTCGATTCAGTCTTCGCAAAACGAAAATGCCCCGTATACAAGTGTTAACGGTTCCGACGTACGTCCCTAAGATACAAGGACTATTTCGGGGTTTGAAGTTTACAAGATTTTCAAACCCGAAACACAGTGAACTCTAAGTGTTTCTGACTTTCAAGTTTTTGAAGGAGGGAAGTCAATATGCTCGAATGCAAAATGACCAATTTATTTATGTGATGATTTCGTGTGTTTATTCCATCTGCAGGGGTCAAATTTTATAGGCATCAGGTGCCTCGTATGGAAAGAACACATCTTTTAGCTCGAAAAAACAGGTTTTCACTGATTAGACACATTGTTCTTCAATTCGCATTGACGCATGACCTGGCGCACGGCACGTGCGTGTGCCCGTGCATAGATGCGAACCAAAATGACAAAGTTCTGGCGTGATGCACGACCAGGCACGACGGGCGTCGCGTCGGCCACCGTGCTTTCGGATCGCGAACAAGTTCGCCTTGACGCACGACCCGTGCGTCCGCCCGTGTGCGGATGCGAACACTTTCCAGTTGTAAATCCATTAATTAATTACAAAAATTAATTAATTATTTATTTTTAAAGGTTTTTGGTCCAAAATGAATAAGGACCTAAGCCCAGGCTCATGACCCACGACCTGGGTCGGGCCGTCAGGCGGCGACATGCGTGTGCTTTGAACCAAACCCACAAACATGTAGTCCTCACCCCTTTAAAAACTTGGGGCATGTGCTTTGAACCAAACCCACAAGCATGTAGTCCTCACCCCTTTAAAAACTTGGGTGTCCCCAAGGGCCCAAACTCATAAGTCCAACTTGAGATATATATTAAGTGAGCAAACTTTACCTCCTTTTCCTATGTGGGATGGATAATTTCTCCTTCCCCACATTTTCTATTTTCCATACCATTTATTTGTATTAAGTGACCAACTTCTAGCATTAATTTCTCATTCACCTGGAATTGGTTTTGAGAAATTCCAAATGCTATTCTCATCTACTCTCTTAGTAGAATTTTTACAAATAATTTAATTCTATTTTTCACTAATAGAAACCACTTAATTATTTGGTCAAATCGGATCAACACCCATCTTACCAGAACAAAATTCCAACAAAGGTAAGCAAAGAAAATGAAAAGAATAACCATTTGAAATTTAAGAATAGCTTTTTCTAAAGGGAAAATTGATAATTCTAAGATGTCTAATTTAATTACAAAAAATATCTTTTAAAATTACAAAGAACGTCTCAGAAGTATTATAATGAAAATACCCCTTGAGATTAGCATTTGTTTTACAAATTACCCCTCAAGAGGGAACAATTCATAAAATAAAAACAAATGTATGAGATATTTGTAATTCTAAAGATTATTGAATTTTTCATAATTAGATAAATTAATTTGAGTGTAATATTTGTAATTATTCCAAAATAAAAAATGAATTTTGTGAAGCTGCTACATTTATGATACCTTTTGGAACTGTCCCATCCAGCCTCATGATATTTTGGTTAGTTGATTTTGATCGTTGATCCTTAACTTTTAAGAAAAAACTATAATTCAATCTAGAATTAATATGATCACTAACTAAATGGGCGGGCATCGTTTGTCATGAAAATCTTAAAGCAAAAGGTACAAAAGCAAAAGCTGGGGCGTGCGATGAAGTTCAACATCAACAATATAATGACCTTTCGTTTGGTTTTGAAAATCTTGGAAATCTGTCCTTTTCTGACACGCACTAGAGAGGAGAATTTGGTTTAACTAAAATATGAAAATTCCAATTTAATATGGAAGTATTATCTTTAATGTATAATTTTATTTTATATTATTTTTCAAAAGGTGCGTTTTATGTTCTTTTCACACTACTGAAATATATTAATAGCATTGTACCTGGTGTTAGATATAATTTCTTTTTAGAATATACTGCAAAATCCACCATATAGTGTTCGTTATCCAGAAAATTAATAATGCGCATCACTGTAGATTCCATCTATACCAAAATTTATTGAGTTTGAAAATGAATAGCTATGTGTTAATTTCTGACTTGCTAATTAATATAAAGTCATAATAATAAACTGTATTAAATCTTGGCATTTTAGGCTTGTATTTAAGTTCTCTCAAGCATGAACACTGCTTTTCTTGTTCATGTATCTTATGAAGAGTCAAGCTTGTACTTTGCATGATATCACTTTTTATTGACCTAAAAAGAAAGCAATCTTATCAGATGCCTTTCACATTTTAAAATTTATAATTATATTATTGTGTGTATTTTTTTTTTTTTTTGAGGGAATATTATTGTGTGTATTGAAGTAATCACAATTCACAATAAAGCTCTTTGGTTGAAAGTCGAGTCATCCTTGTATGCACGGTGCACGATTAAATTGTAGGGGTAGCAATCAAACTTGACTTGAAGTTTAAACATGAACACGAATACGAGAATCACAAATACAAATACGACTAACATGAATTTAACACGATATTACCAATTTATCTTAAAATATGATATTATATATTTTATTTAGTTTTTTATGTATTTTTGAACATGACTCGAAATGAACCTAAAACGAAACACGAACATGATTGCCACTCCAACAAATTGTTTATTTGTACCTTTTTCGGTCAGTTTTGTGACAAATAGATATATTCACAATTTGGTAAAAAAAAATTGGGGATTTAGAACTAGTTATTTGATCTAATTTAGAGGCTCATGAACTTATAATTAAGCTATTCAAAACATGAGAGTTCGTCTCCTCAAAAGAAAAAAAAAAGAGAATTTGAGTGGTTAAGACTGCGATTGGATGTGAGCGGAAATCCATTTTCGTTCCGCTGAAAAAATTTTTTTGACCAAATATGCGATTGTTTATGAAAATTTTCAGAAAATATACTTTTCTCTCACTTTCACTTTTTCTCACTTTTTCTTTCACCAATCACATCTACACATTTTTTCACAAAAAACTAATCACTATTACACATTATCCCACAAATTTCACTATTCATTCACTCACACATTTCTAACTACCAATCACATCCAATTATTATTTTACTATTTTCACATCAAATCAATTTTCATCATTACTTTTTCATCTCACATCTAATCACACTCTCAAAATTCATTTTTTTTCTCCCAAACTTATTTTCACTACTATTC
Source organism: Rehmannia glutinosa (assembly GCA_016081115.2). Lineage (NCBI taxonomy): Eukaryota > Viridiplantae > Streptophyta > Magnoliopsida > Lamiales > Orobanchaceae > Rehmannia > Rehmannia glutinosa. The sequence goes on from JABTTQ020002247.1 coordinate 36,267, forward strand.
TCTAGCAAAATGAAAATTTTCTCAAACCCAAATTAGAGGTCTTGAATTATATTCTCATCACATCTTCCCTCACAAGATATTAGATATGTACTTTAAAAAAAAAAGCTCTATCAAAACATCTTAAGATGTTTGAAAACTTATAAGTTCTTTCAAAGAACATCTTAGGCAGCGATTGGATATGGATGGGATTCCATTTTCGTTCCGCCAGAGAATTTTTTTTTACCAAACATGTGATTGTTTATGAAAATTTTCAGAAAATATATTATTCTCTCACTTTCACTTTTTCTCTTATCAATCACATCTACACATTTTTCACAAAAAACTAATCATTATTACACATTTTCCCACAAATTTCACTATTCATTCACTCACACATTTCTAACTATCAATCATATCCAATCATTATTTTACTATTTTAAATCAAATCAACTTTTATCATTACTTTTTCATCTCACATCTAATCATACTATCAAAATTCATCTTTTTTCTTCCAAAATTTCTTTTACCACTATTCTCTAGCAAAATGAAAATTTTCAAAATAAAAGCATATCCAATCACGCCCTTACAAGCTCTTTCATCTTATTTTATCTAAATAATTCAACAACTTATTTTAAAATATGATAAAAACATCTTCTAATATGCAGGAGTTTATTGGATCTTTTAAATAGGCCCAGTCAGACACCCTCTTACACGGTAAACTTTTTAATATATAAGTTAACACTTTTAACTTCGTTGCGTGCAATAAATATGGCACCCATGTCAAATTTACATACCACGAAAAAAGAGTACCTTCACTGATACGGTTTTACATTCACTCTATTGATATTTGAAATTTTGACAAATAACATTATTTTAGTATTGTCTGAATAAATATTCTAGTAAAATTTATCATTCGACCAAAATATGAAAGAAGCATTGATCTACTGACAAAGAAGAGACACCACGACTTACAATATGAGATCATGCTATATAGTGTAATTTCATCAAATTTCTTGATGAGAGTGAAATATGTGATGGGTCAAACATTGACTCCACTTAGTAAAGGGTAGTTTGGTCATTAATAGAAAAATATTGAGCAAAAAAAGAGATTTGACTATCCTATTTAGGTATATCGAAAGTTCTCCTGATTTGTTGAGTATATATCCTGGGAGGGGAAGGTGAAGGGTGATGGGAGTCGAACTCTAGGCTCAAGTCTGGGTTTAAGATTCTTAATCACTCGAATACTATCCGATTCACGACTTGCAGGATCTTGTTGAGTCTCTCCAAACATGTGAGTATGTTATCTATTTTATAGTTTTTTTGGAAGGGATCTATTTTATAGTTCAATTATTGTAAATTGTTCATTTCATTATTAATTGATATTCAAATATAATAATTTATTTGATAGTTTTACTTAAAAAAACTACCCATGCTTAAAAAATATAGGATATTTAATTGACAAATTACCTAATTTGAAAAAACACCTATACTTTGGCTCAATTTTCTCGACATATTTATTGTTCAATAACTAGGAAGAGAGAATTAGAATTAGATTTTACATCAACTAGTTCCATAAAACAAATTTTACGGACCAAATTCATATAATGTAAATAATATTTTTGAAAATATTATATTCAGCAATATATCAGGAAATGGCTATCAAAAATCACAATCAAAAGAATATTCTTGATGGTGTAGCAGACCGTGGGACACAGGATGATTCACACCTTGCTGCAGAGAATATTTCACCTCCTGCTACATAACAAATTTTCTGTTATAATTTGCTGAGTCACGATCTTTTCTTGGATATGAATTTAAATCTGTTAGCTAATTATTCTCTGATATTTTTCCATTTTCAGATTGTATATATATCAGAGGATAGATCTTTCATATGGTACACTTTCATATAGACAGAGAAAGTTTTCTCCCATTGCTCATCATTCATATTTTCAATATGTTTAGCTTTCTTTTCGATTCAGGTTTTATGTTTCTTGACAATATGTACCAAATTTGATAGGGGCCTGGGCCTATTTAGGCCGATCTACTTCTAGGAGCTTGATAAAAGGACTTGGGCCATGGATGGCCTCGGCATCGGGGCCGACCTGTCGGCCGGGCCGACCTTTGAGGATCGGGCCGACTGTTGAAGAACCGAAGCCGGTGATGAAAGCTGACCTGGATCGGGCCAAGCTAAGCGGCCTACCGACTGATGGGCTTAGACCTGGATTGGGCCGGCTAGGCGGCTGGCGGCCTACCGACCATTGGGCTTCGACCTGGATTGGGCTGCTAAGCGGCCTACCGACGATGGGCTTGGACCTGGATTGAGCTTTGGGCGGCCTACCGACCGATGGGCTTGGACCAGATCGGGCCAAGCTGGGGCCGACCGATCTCTTTGGGCCTACCGAGCTTACGCCCAATATGCGCGATTAACCCAGTCCGTGCGTGTTAATTAGGGTTTTTAGTGTGGCTTGATGCCTACGCAACCCTAATTCCCAAACCTATAAAAGGAGCACAAGTAAGGTACGTCGCTGTTTAGACTCTGAATATACTTTACTACATTTTTTATATTTCTTCTCTCTAAAATCGATACTGACTTGAGCGTCGGAGCGGGTACGCTAGAAACCCCTTCCGGATCCCCTTCTAACGGTTGTGTTGCAGGTTTTCAGGTAAGTCGTATGGCGGAGCGTTGATTATTGGGCGGTGGCATTTTCAGTACCGACCAATTGGCGCCGTCTGTGGGAATTTTTTGAGTTTTAAGACGTGAGTTCAAGGTAGCTATGGAGGATGTACGAAGGAATTTGGAGAATGATCTAGATGAGGTTCCGATTGAAACACCGGAAGTTGTGACGGAGGAGCGCGGACGTCCACCACTTGCGCCTGGTGTGAGAGTTGGTTGCCCTCCGCAAGGAGCGGCCGGAGCTGCTGATCCCGTGATGGGAATGAATGGCTTAGGACCCGATTTCTTTCAGCAAATGGCCTCCTACATCAAGGCTGCTGTGGAAGAGGTCGTGGATAGTCGTATGCAAGAGGTGGTTCCGCCTGCTGCGGTGGCGCAGGCCGGACCTGGGCATGAGATGAGGCCCCCTCCGGCTGGGGGAGAGCGGGGTCGAAGGGCACTTGTGTTGGAGGAGGAGACTGCCTCCGCAACCTTTACTCAAACGGCCATGGAGACGGATCCGGATTGGAGTGAGAGGATGGATGATCTGCATAGGGAGATGAGAGAGTTGAAGAAGAAGATATCTGGAGGTGGTTCAGGGCGGTCGAGGAGGGGAATCCCTTTCTCAGCAGAGATTATGGCTGATGAACTCCCCTCTTCGTATCGCACGCTGAATTTTGAATATGATGGCACCACTGATCCTTGGGATCACCTGTGCCATTTTGAAAATACCGCGATGCTCCATAGGTTCTCTGATGGAGTGATGTGCCGGGTGTTTCCGACTACATTGACTAAGTCAGCCCAACAGTGGTTTAGTCAGTTGTTGCCGAATTCGATCAGGAGTTTTGATGAGTTCAACTCTATGTTCTTGCACCAATTTACCAGTTGCAGGAAGTACCAGAAAATGCCGTTGACTTTGTTTAGCATTAAGCAAAGGGATTATGAAGGTTTGAGGGGCTACATTCAGAGGTTTACAGAGGCGAAGTTGGAGGTGCCTTCGGCGACCCAGGATATCTTGGCTAATGCTTTGGCCCATGGTCTGAAAGATGGGGATTTCTTTGAATCCCTGGTGATAGAGCCGGCGCGCACATTTGACGAACTCCTAGCAAGGGCTGAAAGTATATCAATCTGGAGGAGGCCCGAAAGATGAAGCGCGAAGAAGGGAGTAAGAGAAAGGAGAGAAAGGATGAGAAAGATGAAAGAGCTCCTAGTGAGAAGCCTAATCTCCCAAGGCCGATCGATGGGAGGAGGAGGCCTAGGTATGAAAAATATACACCCTCGGTAGCTCCCGGGGGATGTTTTTATTGCAATTGAGCGCCATCCGATTTGAGGTGGCCAAAAACTTATCTTTGAGACGCCGAGGAAGGAGAAGTGCAAAGAGTTTTGTAGATTCCACAATGAGTATGGGCATACCACGGATCAGTGTACCCACTTGAAGGATGATATAGAGAGACTGATCCAGGCGGGTCATCTGAAGGAATTTGTGTATGTGGATAAGAGGAGGTCTAAGGGTAATTATCGGAAGGGTCACAATAATTACCAGCAGAGGCAGGAGCGTGAGAAGAAGCCAGATGAGGAGCGGGATCTCCCTCCACCGCCGCCGCGGAAGGGGGTGATTCAGATGATTATAGGAGGTCCGTCGGTGGAGACTCGCGATGGGCCGAGGAAGAGCTATGTGAGAGCCACTGGCCGAGCGTGCTCAAGAGCGGATAAGGGTGGAGCAGGTGTCTGTGGGGCCAAATATTCAGTTTGGGCCGAAAGATAGCCGGGGCATTGCAACCCCCCATAGTGATGCCCTCGTTATCACGACAACCATAGCAAATTACGATGTTCAGAGAGTCTTTGTGGATACAGGTAGCTCTGCTGACATACTATTCTTTGAATGCTATAGACAGATAGATTTGGAAGTGGAATTGGAGATGGTAGATACGTCCCTAGTTGGTTTTGCGGGAGGATCGGTTTAGCCGTTGGGAATGGTTACCTTACCCATCTCTTTGGGTAAGGAACCTTACAGGAAAACTAGGATGGTGCGATTTCTGGTGGTTGATGCACCATCGTCGTATAATGTGATGATTGGGAGACCTTCCCTCAATCTTTTTCAAGCGGTCGTGTCAGTATATCACTTGAAGATCAAATTCCCAGTGGGTGACCAAGTTGGAGAGGTTGAAGGGGATCAGTACATGGCGAGGAAGTTCTACGTAGAGAGCCTTCAGATGGCAGAAAGGGGAACATCTCATGATGATGGTAAGGACAAGGAGAAACTCATCAAGTTAGATGAGGATCCGGTGGAGCATGTCATGCCGAATGAGGAGTTGTTGACAATGGAATTGGTTCCGGGTGACCCTAGTAAGGTCGCCAAGATCGGGAGTCGCCTCAGGGAAGACTTGAAGGAGGAGCTGATCGAGTTTCTTAGGAGGAATGTAGATGTGTTCGCATGGTCAACCAAAGAATTGGTGGGTATTGATCCCAGCATAGCTGAGCACAGGTTGAACATAAATCCCTCATACCGACATGTGAAGCAGAAGAAAAGGAATTTCGGCCCCAAGAAGGATGTGATTGTGCGTGCGGAGGTAGAAAAATTGTTGGAGACTGGGCATGTTTGTGAAATACAGTTTCCAGAATGGTTATCCAATGCCGTACTGGTTCCCAAAAATCTAGATGATTGGAGGATGTGTGTGGATTTCCGAGATTTGAATAAAGCTTGTCCGAAGGATTACTATCCGTTGCCACAGATAGATCAGCTGGTTGACTCGACTTCTGGATGCGAGTTACTTAGCATGATGGATGTTTCACAAGGATACCACCAGATCAAGCTAGCAGAAGAGGACCAGAAACGGGTAAGTTTTATTACTTCTTTTGGCATTTTTTGTTATGTCGTTATGCCCTTCGGTTTGAAAAATGCGGGGGCAACCTACCAGAGGTTGGTAGATAAGATGTTCCAAAACCAGCTGGGGCGGAACATGGAAGTGTATGTTGATGACATGTTAGTGAAGAGTGTGAGGGCTGAGAGCCACACTAAAGATCTAGCAGAAACTTTTGAGACATTGAGGAAATACCGGATGAAGTTGAACCCAAAGAAGTGTGCGTTTGGAGTCAAGTCGGGTAAATTTTTGGGCTACATGGTAAATCGAGAAGGGCATTGAAGCTAATCCCAGAAGGTAAGGGCAATCGGGAGAGATGGCTCCACCTCGGGATGTGAAGGACGCAGAGCTTGACAGAAAATTGGCTGCTTTGAATAGGTTCATCTCTCGCTCGGCTGGAGCGGAGTTTGCCATTTTCAAAGTATTGAGGAAGTCTAGAAATTTACTTGGGACGAGGAATGCCAGGTGGCATTTGAAGAATTGAAAAAATATTTGGCTAAGTTATCCTGTTGACTAAGCCAATTCCGGAGAGCCATTGTATTTGTATATTTCGGTGGGAGAGCAGAAGGATTAGTACGGTGTTATTGTGAGAAGAAGGTCGGTTGAGGCGCCGGTCTACTATGTTAGCAAGGTGTTGAGAAACGCAGAGCTCATGTATTCTCGAGATTGAAAAGGCTGGATTAGCGCTTGTAACAACGGCTAGAAGGCTGAGGCCTTATTTTCTTTCACATAAGATTGTAGTAAGAACTAATTTTCCCTTGAAGTCTGTGTTGAGCAAACCCGAGGTTGCGGGTAGGCTAGTAAAATGGGCTATTGAGCTCAGTGAGTATGAGATAGAGTTCCAGAACAGAACAACAATTAAGGCACACGCTTTGGCGGACTTTGTGCAAGAACTGACAAAAGCCCCAGGTGAGGAAGGGGCGTAGGTTTTATTTGTAGATGGTTCAGTGGCCAACTCGGGATGTGGGGCCGGCATCGTGTTGATAAGTCCAGAGGGGGTGGAGAGTGACTTTGCAGTGAGATTGGATTATAAACTTTCCAACAACGAAGCCGAGCATGAGGCCTTTATCCGAGGAATTAGGATGGTCATAGAAATGGGTGCGACGTTTAAGGTCTTTGGTCCATTGGACTCGCAGTTAGTCTATAAACAAATTATGGGAGAGTTTGAAGTTCGGGAAGAGCGAATGAAGAAGTATGAGGATGCATACAAAGATTTGGAGAAGATGATAGGAAAGGTACAGATCTGCCAAATACCTCGGGAGGAAAATACCAGAGCTGACTTCTTGGCAAAGATAGCCAGCTCGGCTGAATGTGCTATGGAGAAGCATATCACTTTGCTTGTAGCAAGGGCTTCTACTTTAAATCTTGAGGTAGGAGTGTTGGAGGAGGAGAATGATTGGAGGGTCCCCATCATGTCATATAAAAGAGGGTGTCCTCCCGAAAGACAGGAATCAAGCCTCTCGGATAAAAATTCGAGCAACTCGTTTTTGTTTGATTGGAGAAAATTTGTTTAAAAAAGGTTTTGGGATGCCGTTGCTGAGGTATCTTGGTAAAACAGAGGGAGAATATGTGCTAAGAGAAATACACGAAGGATGTTGTGGAAATCACATGGTAGCTAGGATTCTGATCAGGAAAGTGTTGAGGGTCGGATACTTTTGGCCATATTTGAAGAGCGAGGCTCAGAAGTTGGTAAAAGCTTGTGAGAAGTGCCAAGTACATGCACCGTTTATACATCAGCCAGATGAGGAGCTGATGACTATGAGTTCAACATGTCCTTTCGCTAAATGGGGGATCGACATTGTGGGGCCATTTCCCGGCATTGGGACAACGTAAGTTTCTAGTAGTGGCAATAGACTATTTTAGTAAATGGGTTGAGGTCAAGCTTTGGCAAGAATTGCGAGGACGCGATGATGAAGTTTATTCGCGAATAACATTGTGTGCCGATTTGAGTACCGAGAATCCTTATTTCGGATAATGGAACGCAGTTTAGTGGAGCTAATATCAAGGCTTGGTGTGAAGAGATGAAAATTAAGCAGCATTTCACATCAGTAGCATATCCGCAAGCTAATGGTCAAAGGTGGAAGTGACTAACCGATTCAGTACAAAGCGGCTCAAGACTAGATTGGAAAGGATCGGAGGAGCTTGGGTGCAAGAGCGAGCTCGGTGTTATGGGCTTACCGAACAAACCCAAAGGAGGCCACGGGAGAGAGTCCCTTCAGTTTGGTTTATGGGATGGACGCAGTGATACCATCGGAGATCGGGATGGAAACACATAGAATTGGACATTCGAGGAAAAGGAAAATGAGATGTTGACACGCGCGAGGCTCTAGATTTGATCAATGAAAAAAAGAGAAATGGCCTTTTCATGAGATGGAGAGGACAAGAGATAGAATCGGCAAAAGATAAGAGTAAAGTGATGAAGAGAAATTTTCAAATAGGAGATTTGGTTTTGAGGAGCGACGCGAGTAAAAACAAGGAAAGTTAGACCCGAATTGGGAGGCCCCACTTCGGGTGATCAAAGTCCTGGCATTGGAGGAGCTTACAAGTTAGAAGAGTGGATGGAAAGAAGTTACCTCGGGCATGGAATGTTAGCAATCTGAAAAAATATTATCCGTAAGAGTTCGAATGATGTAATGATGTAATTTCCTCTTTTAAAATTCAATGAAAAGCGCTAGCGTCTAAAAAAATTATTGACAATCATTCTGCTAAGTGTTTGGAGCTCGGCTCGAGCCAATCCTCTAAACACTTCGGGCGCGATAAGCCCAGAGGCAAGTTAAGCTCGAGCTTGAAAAGCTTGTCCTCCGAAAAATGAGAATTTAGAGCAAGTGTTTGGAGCTCGCTCGAGCCAATCCTCCAAACACTTGGCGCGATAAGCCCAGAGGCAAGTCAAGCTCGAGATTGAAAAGCTTGTCCTCTGAAAAATGAGAATTGTGAGCAAGTGTTTGGAGCTCGGCTCGAGCCAATCCTCCAAACACTTCGGGCGCGATAAGCCCAGAGTCAAGCCAAGCTCGAGCTTGAAAAGCTTGTCCTCTGAAAAATGAGAATTGTGAGCAAGTGTTTGGAGTTTGGCTCGAGCTAATCCTCCAAACACTTCGGGCGCGATAAGCCTAGAGGCAAGCCAAGCTCGAGCCTGAAAAATTTGTCCTCTGAAAAATGAGAAAATTGTGAGCAAGTGTTTGGAGCTCGGCTCGAGCCAATCCTCCAAACACTTCGGGCGCGATAAGCCCAAAGGCAAGTCAAGCTCGAGCTTGAAAAACTTGTCCTCTGAAAAATGAGAATTGTGAGCAAGTGTTTGGAGCTCGGCTCGAGCCAATCCTCCAAACACTTCGGGTGCGATAAGCCCAAAGGCAAGTCAAGCTCGAGCTTGAAAAGCTTGTCCTCTGAAAAATGAGAATTTAGCAAGTGTTTGGAGCTCGGCTCGAGCCAATCCTCCAAACACTTCGGGCACGATAAGCCCAGAGGCAAATCGAGCAAATAAATTGAGTACAAAACTGAATTGAGAAAAGTCGAGCAAATACTTTCCAGAACACATCGGTAACAATAAAATGAGGATAAAATTCATTGATAATGCAGAGGAGTACAAAAGAATCCCAGATCGGGATAAGTACAAAAGCTACAAAAAGACTTGCATCAAAGAAATTACAAAAAATCCCAGATCAGGACAAATATAAAATGTTTTATGGAATAAGATTCTCTGAAGCATAGTCTTGGACAGTGAGATCGGGCTCATTGCCAGATGATGGCACGATAGAGACAGCAGGGAGATCGACATTTTGAGCAGAAGGCAGATCAGGACTGGGAAGGAGAGGGAGATCTTCCAAAGCTTTGGATGAAGTAGCTCGGTCTGCAGCTGCTTGATCGGCAGCAACTTTGAGGTCGGTCAGCCAAGAGGAATCATTCAGAGAGTTGACAAAAGCCTCATCCGAGGAAAGGTTGACTTCATTGGCCATCTTGGAAAAGACAAAGCCCTCAGGATCCTGCATGAGAGCTCGGGGGCCTACCCGATCCAGAGATACAGATATCCCTTTCTCCTGGAGCTAGAGCTCGGCCTGGTCGAAGGCGAACTCATACTGCTTAATCACTCCTGTGGAGAGGATGTCGATGAATTCCTTCGAGCTTAGGAAACATTTTTTAACCTTCTCCCAAACTTTACCGACCAAAGATCGGCCTTCCATTGATTTGATGAAGTCACGTCGGCCGATTTCAATTCCCTCCTCACGAGCGTGTACCAAACCGTCTTTCAGCTCGGCCTTAAGAGTGGCATTCTCTTTATCCAAATCCTTGATTTTTATATCAGATTTGGCAACAGAAAGTTCAGCCCCGAGGAGCTTGTCTTTAAGCTCGCGCACCTCGGTCAGCAGCTTGGCCTCCCTAGCTTTCAGCTTTTTATTGTCCTTCTTGAGAGTCTCGAGCTCCCTCACCAGGGCGGGATTGGCAAAGCCCACTCGAGCTCGGGCAATGAGGGAAGATAGCTTGACGTGGACCCGAGCTTGATCCTCACAAAAAGAGTTGACCAGCTCGGCGCCTGAGAGCTTGTCTAAAACGGCTCGGTCAGGATACGGCGTGTGGCCCGAATGTATGAGTCGCCAAAGACGGATTTGTATTTTTGAGGATGGAATTCCCCGTCATCCATGTTTGGTTAGGAGTATCGATGGGACTCCGAATGAGCTCGCGTTCTCCCAAGCTAGTTCCCACGCGAGTCTTCTTAGAAGGAGGGAGATTGGTGTCGGAAGACCCGCGTCGGGAGCCGATTAGAACAGGTCGGCTGCTAAGATCGGAAAATTCAGCCAAAACATCTTCGGCAGAATCAGGTCAAGTAGTACGTGGAGATCGGGACCCTAATGCAGGCAAGCACACAATGGCCCCGCCAGTCTGGGAGGAAGAAGGTCGGGCCAAGGAGCTCACCTTCTTACGAGCTTCAGCCTTCTGAGAGACAGCTCGGGATAACATGATGTCTGCAAAAAATCAAGCAAATTTAGAAAACCAGTACGAAAAAATAGCATTAAAGAAGAGGGTAAAGGTATTACCGATGTCACACTCTAATGGAACAACCTCAGGACTCACTCCCGAATAATGGAGCAATGAGGGAGTTATGATTTTTGAGAATAACGTTTTTAATCAACCCAAACTATACGGGTTTTTACACTTTGCAACCCGAACTTTGAAAAGTTACTGATTGCAACCTAAACTTCACAAAATTTTACACTTTGCATAAAATTCCGGTTTTACCCCTGGTTTCAGGAAAGATGGTTTGTAGTTTACACTCTAAACTTTAAAGTTGTTACACTTTGCAACCTGAACGATAAATTTCATTGCATTTTCTTTGAATACTCCCAAAGGTCTTGCGATCCTCGAAAATGGTATCAGAGCCTAGGTTTATTAAGAACTTTTAGTTAAATTTATTATGTTTATGTAATTAACAATTGGTGAGGAGAAATTACTCCGAGATTATGGATCGGACCGATGTCCGAGATGTACCCCTTACAGGGACATATCGTCAAATATTGACGATGTATGCACAAGAACACTTGACCAGGTTTCATATCGGGAATACCAACATGAAGAAAAGGAACAAGCTTAGAGCCGACGGGGAAACCTTAAGGCAATGCAAAATGCGAGCAGAATACTATAGCGATTCTGGATGCTTAACCGGACCCTATATGTTCACTTGATGAACCTTCAAGAAACGGTTCATGAAAATTCCCATCGAACAATGATTCCGATGGAGTACCGTGAGTGGAACGAGATACTTCCAGATAAGTCTAAGATCTCCGAAGATCTTAGAGAAATCGTAAGACGGTGCGAGAATTATGGCAACCGCCATATTCATCTACAATACAAGTTCATCGATCCAGAACTGGATGGAGACGATGGTGAAATATCGAAGGAAACTCTTGAACTCCTTCATGATATTCAAACGAGTCAAGAACCTGGAGGATGACCGAGTTCATCCGGAGGAAAAACGTATTGATTTTGGGCGGTACCCTATTTACACCAAAAGGGGAAACCAACCGAAGTTATACGAAAGATGACCGATGAGGAGAAGCTCATTGCTCTAATAAAAGGAAAATCCATCAAAAATTAAAAAGATGGATATGGAAAAGATGAATCTTAAAGATCTACACGACCGGAGAATCCTTCGGGATTAGGTATTGTAGATTTAAAGATGAATACAGTGAGAATCGCTTTGGTTACCTATGACCCACAAGGTAGACCAATTCCTCCACCACCGCCACGATTCATCCTAACGTCGAAAGAAATACGGGTTCACATCCCGGAGCTAGGGGACGAGAGGATGCCATACGCTGGGGATTTCACGACCGGGAGTGATCCACTTTCGAGAACAGGAGGACGAAACCTCTTGCGGGAACTGACATAACCTACCGGAAGGCCGAATGTTTATCGACGCCTTATGGAAGATCGCACCTCGACCCAATACATCCGTATGGGTTGATGTTAAATCTGGACATCCCGATTTTAAAAAGCAGGTTCTCATTGACGAATGGGCTTGGCTATGAGAATTTCAAAGCAGAACTCTCGATCTTACGAAGGATTCATTCATTTTACTCCTTGAAATGAGTCTTGAAGGATCGGTGAAGATTGCTCGGGATATGACCGATGCTAGTACGAAAAGTTCGGTCACATCGGGGAATCACTTAAAGGAATTGTCGATGGTATGGCAAAACTATTCAAAATCCAATTCATCAAGACAAGGTTATTTGAAGGATTAGAGGATGAAAAAGAAAAAATATAAACAAGCCCTCTATAGCCTGGAATTCTGGATATTTGTCATATTGTGAATATATCAAGTTGTTCACCGAATCAGGTGGAAATCCAAGATTGAGGAAAAAGAAGCTGCATGACTATTCTTTGCCAAAATTCCGAGTCCCCGGAGAGAAATGCTTATCGGGGAATACAAGGGTGGAGTGAAGTAGAAGCGTGGCGGAAAAATGTCTTTCCTAAAGGCAAGTTATCCGAATGGTGCTATCAAGCGCTCCGCACAGAATTACAAGAGATTAAGAGGAATTAACAAAGCGGTTCCTCTATGTTGCGTGGATAATGATATCCCAACAGTTGTGGGAGGTCAAACAAGGCGGCACAAGAAGAAGAAGGAGAGAAGCCATCCATACCGCCGAGAAAGAAAGACAAAAGAAGTAGGTCTTCATGGAGACCTAGAAGGTTTTGGTCAAAACAAAAGCCCGAAGTTATAAATCGGGCAAAGACCAAAGACGCAAGCAGTGAGTAGAGCCTCATCATCGGGTTCTAATCAAGCAAGTACCAGCAGAAATCCGAGGAGAAGAACTTTCGGGCGTGCTCACACTAGAGCTAATGAAAGTTTCAAAGACTGTAATTGCTTTGGACATGCGGAGCAAGAGGGCATATCTCAAACGGATTGCCCGCATAATCAAAAAACGAGGAGTCGATACAGGTTCGAGGCCACACGAGAAATCGAAGAAGGCACATCTATTATCGTGGATTTAATACGGGTATATCAATTTGAGGATATTCCCTCGGATGAAAGCATCTATGAAGAAGAGATCTATTTCGATGATGGAAGTGACTCATTTCAGTAATCGAGTGAAGAAGAAATTCTTTTTAGCGCAGTTAGAGAGGATATGTCGATTCCTCTCTCACACGACTCGTTTCTTATAAAACTCTTATGAGAATCATGAAGGAAGATCCAAAGCTTCAAGTCTATGATGGATTTACAATAGGAGCTATGGAAAAAGCATTGGATAAGATTGGGTTTCGTAGAATGAAGACACCAAATTATCCGGGGGGTAACAACCGGAGAATTAGCCATTCGATGGAGTTTATGCAGAACCGATCGAGATGCGTTGGTCCCTATTAGAGAAATACAGGAGATCAAAAGCGAGTTAAAAGAGAAGTTGCAAATACACTCTCATGGATTCACATTGGAGCCATAAGAGTCATTATTAAGGCAACATTCAAGGAAGGAATAGATTCGCCACTCAATCGGCTATTTTTGACAAGCGAATCTCACATCTCAAGGATTCATGCCTTGGAGCGATTCTGAGAAATTTGTATGCGAAATTAGCATTTAATGTCTATCCTAGAATTGCATACAATTTGGGAGATCGAGACTTGAGAGAGTCCTAACTCTTCATCAAGATTTCAAAAGAGTCGATTTGATGAAAGAAGGAAACAGGCCTTACTCGATCACATACAAGATTTCCTATGCTCTCTCGAATACCCATCATTCGAAGTATTCTTGAGAAAGGAATTTATTGAAGTCCCAAGAATCTTTGAGGACTTTGCGGGGTTGTGTTACGAGAAATCATTGAATCTCCAACTATTAAGGAGATTGATATGATAATTCAAGATCAACCGATCTTCAACAAAAGTCGGAGTCTCGAGTTGAGCCTGAAGGATGTCTTTCCAATGACGAGAATGACGAGTAAAGCCGTTGGGAAGAAAAGGAGACCAAATACGATTCAAGCGCATCCCGATGTTTTTAAAAAGCAGGAGAATCGAAATGTCCGAAAAGGATGGCGAGAGGTTGAAGTAATATTCGACATCACTCAAAAGGATAACATTTTTCCTTGTGATGTTCTATATTATCTCCAACAACCAATCGTTGGAAAGGTATCAAGGAGGCTGAAGATAGGAGAAATTGAGCTTACTATCACACGGGGAGTTGCGGGAAAATCCCAGAACAATTAATACCGGGAATTGAATTTCTTGAGGAACATAAACCTTGGGAAAGATTACAAGACGGAATGGAGTTCACAGTGGCTAATAAAAGATACTGAGAATCGATGACCACTAGTCCATTCTCCATATACATTTCTATTGGAATGTTATATGTGAATACAAGGCCGAGTATTTCGCCGCCTATATTGATTCAGTGCGGAATATGTACTGCAAAAAGCGGACGTTTTCTAAAGAAATTGGAGAAGATTTACCAGCTATTGCGAGGAAGAGATTTCTCTAAAAGGATTTTTATCCAACTTGAGAGGAATTAAACAAGCGAGAAATCATGATCGGGGCGCGGTGGTACCCATGGTACAAGGTGAAAACGCCACCAATCTATTTCCATGATACAGGTGCAGATATTTTGCTAGGAAATAATTTCCTACAAACATTCAAGCGATTCACACAGGAGAATGAGACAAGAAGACTTATTTTCACAACCTTATGTGATCATAAGATTATTGTCCAAAAGATCGAGGAAGCATTTCTGTAAAAATGCCTATTAATTTTCGCAGCAAGCGTGGTGATGAAGCCAAACTTCGCAATCCAAAAATGGCGGATCGAAGGAAATTTGGTGAAGCTTTATTATCCTATAGACAATTTGGTTCCATTCAGAAGGATCAGAAGATATGGGATAATAACTTGTATTCATTCGTCAGTACAAGGAGAAGAACGAGTTACTCGGAAGCCATTGCGAGAATTATGGATGAGTCTAATGGAGAATCCACGAGTGATGTAACCATAGAGGAACAAATATCACTCGAGGATATCAAGAAGAAGAAGATCCAAAGGAATTACAATGAAGATCCTTTGGCTTGGTGGGATAAAACGAGCTTAAAGCTTCCTTAAAGGTTAAACCTGGAAAGAGTACGAGTTCGTAAGATTCAAACCAATCCTTATGAACCGGGGAGGATCGTGAGGATATGCGAGAAGATACTTAAGGAACATCTTGACCTTAAGTTAATTTCACCAGGAGTTTCTCCATACAAAGATCCAGGATTCTTAGTCGAAACCATGGAGAAATCAAAAAGAGGAAAGCAAGACTTGTTATTAATTACAAAGGGATTAATAACATTTTGGAGTTCGACGGATACTATATCCAAGCGAGAGAACATCCGGTTAATGTATCAAAGGTGCAAGATATTCTCAAAGTTCGATTGCAAGTCGGATTCTACAGATTAAGATGGAGGAAGAAAGTAAGAAGTTTCTGACGCTTTCTCTACACCACGGGGACACTATATTTGGAACGTGATGCCTATGGGATTGGCTAACTTTTGGATATATCAAAGGAAGATGGATAATCTCTTCAAAGATTATTTGATTTCATGTTCGTGGTACATCGATGACATTTTGATCGCATCAAAGAACATGAAGGAGCATCTTAAACATTTGGAAATATTTTGAGATGTTTGTCATAAAGAAGGATTAGTGCTTTCGGAGAAGAAGGCGATGAATTGCAACAAGACAGATTGAATTCCTAGGAATTGAGATCGACGAACGGAATCATCCTACAAAGTCATATTGTAGAAAAGATACGAGGATTTCGGATACACTTTGAAAGACAAGAAGCGACTTGAGTTTTCTTGGAGTTGTTAATTTTTTGGAATGTTTATTAACAATCTAAAGCATACTACGAGGAAGGTGTTTAGCCCATTACTTAAAAAAAGAAAAGTATTCAAATGGGAAGATGAACATCAAGAAGGAATCAAGCAACTTAAAGAAGTTTGTAAAAAGCTTCCAAAACTTGCAATTCCCAAGACGAGGATGAGTAGTTCTTTACACGGATGCCGAGTGATGATTGGTGGGCGGTTCTTACTAAGGTCACACCAAATGAAGAAGTGCCATGCAGATATTGCGGTTTATTCACCCCTAGTGAAGCAACTCGGTGGCATATTAACGAGAAAGAATTCTTTGCGATCGAGAAAGGCTTTTAAAAAATGGCCTCTATTTTTCTTGGCTAAAAAGTTTACTTTAAAAATTGATAATTCAAGTGTCAAGGCTTTTACGAAAAACAAAATTGAATCAAAACCGAGAAAAGGCTCGATTACTTAGATGGCAAGTGAATGTCAATATTATGATTATGATATTGTCATTATAAAATCTCATGAAAATATTCTTGCAGATTTCTTGACACGAGATGGAAGGACAGCGTTCTTTGACGAGGTCCTTAAACGAGTAAGACATCTCGGGAAAACCCGGGAGAGTCTAGAAGCGAGATTTTTGGGCGTTATGTCTCAATGCGAGAGATTCTTTGGATGACTTCAACGGTGACAGGAAATCCGTTTCTAGTCAAATACGAGCATGCCGATTCGCTCGAGGACAATTGTTCTTAGCGGCGCGCAAGGGCCTCTCTTCCAGTCGCATCTCCTACGGTGCAAAAGGGCGAGAGAGTACGGGGCTCTAACCGGAGGTTATGGATTCAAGTACCATAATCACAAGTGTTGCGGTGATGCATCCCGAGGTGTACAAATCAGAACGAATGTTGAAGCTCGGTGTCACAACCCGAGTCTTCAAGTCAACCAAAGACACCTCAGGGGGGTAAAAGAGGGAGAGTTGAATCTTAGGCCACGAGACAGGCAAAGCTAAGGTTCAAAGCGACGAGTGTAAGATTTCTCCTATGCGGTATATCGGCGACAATGGGAGAAATTAGTTACAAGACAAGATATTAACCCGGAAAAACAATGGTTGATATCTCGGGCAAGTATCAAGAGTTTGGATGAAACCGGAAGTCATCCAAATGAAGTACATGAATGGTATACTTTTGGAGCTTTAGCTTCAATCTATACCGTATCACCAGGATTCCCGAAATTTCAAAATTGCGAAATGGATTGGGAAGCGATTTACGAGACTTGGGCCAATAATCCACACTTGGCCAGAGCGATATTTTGGAAGCGTATTTTATCGGTGCAGCTCCGAACCATGCGAAGAAAGGCTTTAATGAAGCTTTTCATTTCGTCAAGCTAAGAAGATAGGATGGAAATGCTTTAAAATACATTAAGGCGGCTTCAGGAAGAAGGACCAGTGTTAGTAGGAGCATTTTCAAGACGAAGCTTCTACAAGACGAGCATGGGGTCTTTGGGTTTGTCTATTTGAAATGGACAAAGTCAAATATCCATTCAAGTTCTTCCGAGAATTCGAATGGATCTTTCCTTTTGAATTCGATGATTGGATCAACCACAGGATTTGCGGAGGAACTCTTGAAACCAAAAGGAGAATTCTCTGGGAAAACAAGATTCCGGCGAGCAAAGAAACTTAGGAATTCTCAGTAACATGGCGCATGTTGGCCGTTGGATCGACCGGATCTGTCAAGCATGCCCGAACAGAAGGAACCCGAGTTTGGGAAAGGTTTCGACCCAAACCCGAGTGATAGGACCATACAAAATTTGGAAAGGACAAGGGCCCGGAACTCACAAGACGCGTTTTCCTCGGGGACCACGCAGACCAACTTTTTAGAAGATTCCCCGACAACCATCACATGGGTTGAGTCACGCGGAAAGAGAAGGAAGACAGCTGGCGAGTAATAATTCAGGAGTATGACGTAAGCAGTGACGTCTTACATTTCAACAAGATTTGAAGTCCGAATTTCAAGTCCGGACTTACCTCTATAAAATGCAGGATTTGAAGGAAGTTTTGAGGACATCGAACATTTTCCTTAGTTTTCTTACAATAAAATCTGAGTGAAAAATTTGTAATATTTTGAGTGTTTTAGTTTTTAAGTTTTTATGTATTTTCGTGTGCAAGCCTCATACATGAGAGGCTAAACAAGTATTCTCCTCCCAAAAGGAGATTACTAATGTAATAAATTTTTCTTTAAGTTAAATAAAAATTCGTTTGTTCAACATGTGTTCATGATGTACTATTGATCAATCCCCTTTGAAGAATTACTTTACGCCTTGGAGTAGGAAATGAACCAAGTGTCTTTGGCGGTTTTGAAGAGTCGGATAACTTGAGATCATCTTCCCGAGGTGAGGTTGAACAGTGAGGAGTTTTTTGTCAAACGATCCGGGGCGTAATTTTCCGGTGGCGTTGCGAACCACTTAACCGGTCTTTGTTTGGTCAAAAGAGGTATGAATTTTAAAGGATTTATTAATTTTACGGAAGCATGTTGGGCACGATATGGTCGTAATGGACTATTTTCATTTTTGGTCTAAAGACCCAATTTGTATACGGTTTATACTTGAAATAAGATCTTGATAGAAGTATGTCTTGTTGAGTTTATAGTGGAAACCGACATGATCCATTTAAAACCTCGAATAGAGACTGGATCTAAGTAGGTGTAACAATGCCACGAACAAAACAAATTCTGAGAAAAATCGGGTTCTTATTTCTCGAAAAATCCGAAAAACAAATTGATTATGGAGTAAAAACTTTAGGATTCTTGTATAATGCAATATATTTATCCTTATGGAGCAATGCTACAAATTAGAGTTTAAAGGGATAACTAGAACTATTGTTATTAAAGAATAAAATCCTTAGGGCAAAATGGTCCAAAAGTTGCAAAGAGTAATTATTTTCGTAGTACGGGATGCAAAAGGTTAAAAATAAAAGTATAGGTTGTGAAGTGTAAAAAGGGGTAAAGTTCAGGTGGTTAAAAATAATTATCTCTCATATTTAATGGCAGTAAGTTTGCGGATTAAATCTTGGAGGTCGAGAGTAGGGGTGGGCATCGGGTCGGGTTTTCGGGGTTTCGGGTTTTCGGGTCGGGTACCCGGTGTTATCAGGTAGCAAAAAAAGCTACCCGACACCAAAAAGACGGGTATCCGCCTAGTCGGGTTTTGGGTACCCATCTTTCTTTTTTTTTTAAATCTTGTTGGAATTTTTACACGCGATTACCATCTTACACGGCCAAAACATTCAAATTTAACAACGAGAAAAAGTCCTTCAAAAAACAACAACAAAAAAAAATTAAAATCTTACCTGCTGTGATGCGTCTTTGTTGTTGCCAAAGAAAGAAAGGGAAGGATGGGCCCATCCGATCCGGGGGACGACCAAACTACCGGGAAGGGAATGACTAATGAGATTTGAGAAAAGAATGGTCAAATCTTTCTCTTACGCCTTTAAATGCAGTCTTAAGCCACTAAAGAACTAAACAAAATTTGAGCGAAAATAGGTCAATTTGGTCAACAATTGAAGCTTTTCATTTTTCAGTTTTTTTTTTTAATTTCGGATACCCGAACGGGTACTCGGGTTTCACTTAAAAAACCCGATCCCCGACCCGTGTTTTAGATGTCGGGTATCGGGTTACCCGAAACCCGATAATATTTAAAAACACCCAATCCGATCGGGTATTTTCCGATCGGGTCGGACGGGTACCCGAAAACCCGACCCCGAATGCCCACCCCTAGTCGAGAGGGCGCTTTTTAGGGTCATGTTTTTGTTGTGGGGGTAAAGACCACACCCACTCATGAGGGAAAGGCCAAGACTCGGCCGAGGTGACAAAAAAGTACCGATCTTTCCAGAACTTGTTGGAGGTCGGGTACTTCCCTAGGAAGTTGGTTTCATTTTGGGCGGTAATATAAAAGAGGCCCTTGGGAGTAGAAGATTTGACCTGGAACAGAGCAAAGAATAGATCAGTCGAGGGATCTATGGACAAAAACTTGGTGATTATTAGGAAACCAACAATGATTCGAAAAGAGTTCGGGGTGAGCTGGTTAAGGGGAATTTTGTACATGGTAGATACTTCGGAAAAGAAAGAGTTGATGGGAAACCTAAGTCCTCCATCTAACTGACCTACGAAAAAGGTCAGACTTTGAGGAGGAGGACGGAAGGGTCTATCTGTATAGCTCGGTAGGGATAGTTTGAAAAGAGATGGAATGCAGGCATTCCTACGGAGATATAGAGGATCGGGTCACATTGTAGAATGAGAAAACTCGTTATCCACTTTGCGAGGGGCCAAGGGGTCAGATGCCCTAATTTCTATAGGAGAAAGGGGAATGGAATATGAATCTGATTTCGTGGCCTTGGGATCAGATAGTTCGGGACGATGATCTCTAACTCGAGCAGTATCTAAGTCACCCGACCATCTAACCAGGTCGGTCAAGTGAGGATTGGAATTGGTTGAAGAGGAGGTCATTATTTGAATGGAAAAATAATTGAAAAAGGAAAGGGAGAGAGTGTACATAGGGCTTATGAACGGAAGAAAGAGAGTGGTGGAGCACCGCCGGAAAAGCTGCCGGAAATCGCCTAGAAGCACATCGGAAATCGCTCGAGAAGGGGGGAGGAAATTTTTGGCTAGAAATGAAATGGTCCCCCCATGCCTTGCCTTCTTATAAGAAGGGATGAAATGGGAAGATGATCACCACCCTTGATTCGAATCTCATCCAACGGATTAGAAAGGACCTCGGGAAGATGAAAGGACGTCTTGTCAGTTGAAAGGACGTCCTGGTGACACAAATGAGCGAGAAATGAAGGGATGGAAAACCCTAATTTAGATCGGGATGAGTATATTTCGAGGGAAGAAAGCCCTAATTCAGATCGGGATGAGTATATCTCGAGGGAAGAAAAGCTTAATCCAATTCGGGATGGGCATATTCTGAGGGAAGAAAAACCCTAAATATGGATTGGGATGAGTAAAATTGGGGAAGATTAAAATGGAGATCGGGAGATCGGGAGAACAAACTCCTTGGAAAATGCATTGAATATGAGGAGATCGGTCGAATATGTCACGAGGCAATTATGCGAAGTAGACAAGCCACTTCAGGACATAATGTGGGGGGCGATTGATAGGGGATGTAGGTCCCAAGGGGTGTAAGTGTAAGATTTAGAAGGGGGTTGAATAAACCTTACCAAATTTTCGATTTAGTCCTTTTAAAAATTCGAGTTGATCTTTACACATTTTGTGTCCTTGGTGGACGGTGATTTAGATAATCAATAGAGTTAGTCTCTCAACGGACTCAATCGAGTGTTGATGGAATAACTCATTTTATTAAGTCTAAATTAACTCAACCGTGGTTTGTTTTATTGGAAGACTTAACACCCTTAAGTTTGATTAAGCAAGGATTTAGTGCTTGGTTTAGTACTTAGAAATTATCAAGTGGATAGCAAATTTATTAGCGATTTAAACAATTAAGATGCAGGAATTAAAATCTTTGAAATGTAAATGACACAATAAAATTTTTATAGAGGTTCGAAGATGGGGTAACTCTTCTACTCCTCTCTTCTCCAACTCCTGGAGGAATCCACTAGGTATTGATCATTATACAAAGTGGTAATAGTCCGATACAAGTCTTGATCACACACGGTGACTTTATCCTTTGGGACTCGATCCGGGAGACGCCTTGATCACTCGGTGGCTTCTCGTGCGACTCAACTTCTTCCACAGGCTGCCTTGCTACTACAGCTCACTTGCTCAAGCTCTTTGGATTTGATCACGAAGCCCTCCAAAAGCTCAAGACTTGGTTCGACCCTGAACCTTCCTACAATCCTTCGTGGAGTGTAGACCCCTTAATTTTTCAGTATTTTCCTCTTCAACTGATTGAAGTTATCTTTCCTTCACACGGTGAGTGTTGGATTGATGTTCTTCGTAGTGTAGGCTTGAGGATTGAGAATATTTCAGATTTTCTAATAATTGCTTGAACGTTTTTGGTTCTGGTCTTTTCTTAGTTCCTTGATCCCCCATTTTTCTCAAATAAACTCCTCAGCCTTTTATATTGATCTTTCAAAAATTTGCCCGTTGAAGAGATAGCTTACTTTTTGAAAGTCACTTGCGATCGTTAGCTTGTCTTGTTGCGATCCTTGGAATTGCCATTTCCTCGTATGAATTGTTCTCGGCTTTTTGAGTTCGACACGGTGTAGTGCTTCCCATTGGTTAATTCCTTTTGCACGCTTCTGGGGTGAGCACTTCGAGAAAGGTAGTATGGAGATATTACTTGTTTAAGTAATTCTCTAGATTTACGCAACAACGGATCTTTTTGATTATCTCGACTTGACCGCATTTCTTTGCTTTCCCCAGGTGACTTAGAGTCGACTTCCAATCATTGGATGACTCTTCGTCACTTCAACTTGAGACTTGGCTCTTTTTGAGTTGACTTGATCGATACTCCACTCACCGTGCATCTGTTTGCTTCTTCGATAGAGTTCCGTCTACTCTTCTTTGCCATACTTAGTGTCTCGCAATGTGAGTCTTCCTTCTAGTTCTCCGTTGTCTTCTTACATGTTTGAGCGTAGGCGACTTAACTCGACTTGATCGGCCCTATTTATTACAATGCATTTTACAACAAGAATGGGGTGCCAACTTCCTATTCTAAGTTTTACATGGCATTCATCAAAATCTAAACAATAAATTTCCTAACAATTTCCCCCTTTTTGATGATGCCAAAACTTAAATCATTCAAAAATGCAAATAGCAAAGATACATACAGATAGTGTATTTACATAGAATGTATGCGTAGAATCAATCCTTTTATTGATCATGACATTCTTGTTCTTTTACACAACTGTTTACAAAGTGTATCAGAGCAAACATTTGTCTACACAAAAAAATGAAGAATTTATAGTTTTATTACATAAGACTTACATAGTATGTATTTACATGATAAAATGCATGAAGGGGTGGACTGTTGGAATAAACTTTAGTGAAAACAATCACTTTAATCCAGGAGCGTTCATATCGAATTATCAAGAATCAAAACTAGATCGCGGAAGCGTACCTGAATCCATAACAGTTCAATCCTGGGATCTGGCCTTCTAGATCTAAACGTCTCGAAGCTTTTCAGAGAACCCTTTAGTTTTCTCCGTAGGTTTCTTTCTGGCGATGGGATAGCAGAATAGAATTTCGTAGACGTATGACCTAGGGACCATAACCCTTATATAACTGTGTTATATTGGATACCCTATTTTAGCCCATCATTAAAATAGGAATAGCCCATTAAGTATCTACACATTAAAGGCCCACACCCTATTAGATACATTAAAGCCCAATTCCTTAAACCTTATTTGATCACTTATAAAATGGGCTTAACCTTAATTGACAGTCCACAATACATAGTTATTTCACATATAAGCCCAATGTTGGATTAAAGATCCAACAATCTCCCACTTGGGCTATATGTGTAACCTTATAATTATGTATTGTAAAAATAACCATATGAGCTCAGCTTTTCTTTGTCATCATAACCAAATGTATCTATAACCAATCCGGTCCATTAATCGCACCAACACAGGATCAAAGCGGCCTTCGTTACATTTATCGTAGCTTTCGACCCATCAATGGTCACGTATGCCAATACAATTAAATGACATGGATTATGATGTGGATGCGTAGCATGGAAATTTCATGTAATGTGATCGTAATATGTATATTTCAATGGTCCACCTTAACTTAGTGAGATCAACCATATACCAAAATCAAAGTGTGAATAAACCAAATAACCTTAGTTTGCAGAAAATAACTTCAACATATCCATATCTTTGAAATAATGAAAATGTGTCTACATCAAAAGAACATTATAATTACAAACTCCCACTAGAACTAAATATCCTCAAATGACATGACACCCATACTGACAAAGTAAGCCCATGAAACGTTTTGGGTGGCAATCCCTAAAGCGGATCCGCAATCATGGAGTTTGTACCGATATGTTCAATAGACACTGTCACTTTGAACTCTTTCTTTAACAACTAGAAACTTGATGTCGATATGCTTTGACTTCGTCGAGCTCTCTGTTGTTATTGGAATATAGATCGCCGACTTATTGTCACAATATAACTTGAGTGGCCTTTCAATGCCATCTACTATGCTTGCAAGCCCCGTGACAAAGTTTGAAGCCATACACCGTGGTTGGATGCCTCATAACATCTTTATAAATTCTCTTTGCCATAGTAGAAGAGGCTATAATGGATATTTAGCACTCCTCCAAGAGACAAGACACCTCGGCCCGAGAAAAATATAGCCTGACGTAGATTTCATACTATCTTGGCATCCAGCAAAATCGGAGTCAGTATATCCAACGATCTCAAGCTGATCCGACCTCCGATATGTGAGCATGTAACCTTTTGTTCTTTGCAAGTACCTCAAGACCCGTTTTTCGCTTTCCAATGGTCTATTCTGGCTTGCTCAAATATCGCCCAACATCCCTACTATATACGCAATGTCCGGACGCGTACATACTTGAGCATACATCGACTCCTCTATGGCGACGCATAAGGAATCTTACGCATTTCCTTTTCCTCAAAATCATTATTAGGCCTTTGTTTGAGATCGAATTTGTCTCCCCTTAGCCACAGGGGTATCTCCTGGTTTACAATCCTGCATGCCATATCTTTTAAGAACCTTTTCGATATAGCTCTTTTGTGACAATCCCAATGTACCCCGAGAGCGATCCCGGTGTATTTGTATCCCTAACACAAAAGAGGCGTCACCAAGATCTTTCATGTCAAAATTCTTTGCTAAAAATCTCTTGGTGTCGTGCAATAAGCCTATATCATTGCTGGCAAGCAAAATGTCATCGACATATAAAACCAGAAATATATACTTACTCCCACAGAACTTATGGTATACACAATCATCGACCAAATTCATCTCAAAACCAAACGAGATGATCACTTGATGAAATTTAAAATACCATTGTCTAGATGCTTGCTTGAGCCCATAGATGGATTTCTTTAGTTTGCAAACCATATCCTTTGAGTCTTCTGACACAAAGTTTTCAGTTGCACCATATAAATTGTCTCATCAATATCACCATTAAGAAATCTTTGTCTTCACATCCATCGATGTAACTCAAGATCAAAGTGTGCCACCAATGCCATTATAATTCGAAAAGATTCTTTCAAGAAACTGGAGAGAAAGTCTCTTTATAATCGATGCCTTCTTTCTGTGTAAAGCCCTTTGCGACAAGACGAGCTTTGTGCCTTTCCACATTACCTCTTGAATCCCTCTTGGTTTTAAATATCCATTTGCAACCAATGGGTTTCACACCTTCTGGCAATGAGACAAGCTCCCATACGTCATTATCCCTCATGGACTTTATCTCTTCATTCATGGCATCTATCCACTTTTGAGAGTTGGAACTTTCCATGGCTTGATGGAAGGCGATTGGATCATCTTCCATCATTTCAATGTCAACCTCATTTTTGGAGAAATACAATATAATCATCCGACATTGCACTTCTTCTTTCCCTAGTGGATCTTCTTAATGGCATGGTTCTTGAGGTTGTAGAGTTTGTTCATTTGGAATAACCAGAACAGGGAGGTTCTCCGACATTGTCTTGATTTGTGTCTTGAACAAGGTCGGGAATGAAATTCGATCAATGCCAACAACACACTGTGGGAATATCAACGTATTCCTCTTCAAAGACAAAGTCTTTTACTCTATCTCCCCGCAAACTCAACATCCTCAAAGAAGCAGGGCATTTCCCGACTCAAAAATAGTCTTAGTTGTGGGATCATAAAATTTGTACCCTCTGGACTTTTCGAGTATCCAACAAAATAACAACTAAGCGTCCTTAGGTCGATTTCTTTTCATTAGGCTTGTAAGGCCTTGCCTCAGCTGGACATCCCCAAACGTGCAAATGTTTTAGACTAGGCTTCTTGCCCGTCCAAAGTTCATAAGGGGTCTTGTTAGTTGCTTTAGTTGGAACCCTATTTAGGATATATCTTTGATCTTAAGTGCTTCTCCCCGCAGTGATTCGGTAAGGTAGAATGACTAATCATACTCCTCACCATATCCTTAAGCGTTACATTTCGTCTTTCAAAGAACACCATTCATAGTGGGTGAACCTGGCATGGTGTACTGTGGGACAATACCGCATTCCTCTAGGAATTTAGCAAATGGTCCTGGACGTTGTTCACCTGAACCGTCATATCTACCGTAGTACTCGCCACCACGATCAGATCGGACGCTTTTAATCCTTTTGTTGAGTTGATTCTCAACTCAGCCTTATAGGATTTGAACACATCCATTGACTGTGATTTTTCATGGATGAGAAATATGTAACCATATCTAGAAAAATCGTCTATGAACGTTATAAAATATTGTTGACCATTCCAAGAAACCGTAGGAAATGGTCCACAAATGTCCGTATGTATAAGTTTAAGACGTCTCAAGTCTGTTGGCTACAAATCTCCTATTGTTGGTTTGTTTTCCTTAATACAATTAACACAAATATCAAAGTCTGTAAAATCTAAGGGATCGAGAATCTCGTCTGACACAAGTCTTTCAATTCTCCTTTTGGAGATATGACCCAATCTCTTGTGCCATAACGTAGCTGAATTCTCATTGGTTAATTTTCTTTTCACACCTCGTGTATATAGATGCAGGGATTCATTAAATGAAGCAATGGTATCCATCAAATAAAGATTATCATAACCAGATAAAGAACCAGACCCAACTAATTTTGAATCATGAAACAAACTAAATATCCCATTTCCAAATGAACAAGAATAACCAAATTTGTCCAAAAAAGAAAGCGAGAAATCAAATTTCGTCGAAAAAGCGGTACTTCTACGAATGTCTCATTAAGATCCAAATAAAATCCAGTCTTTAATAATAATCTAAATTTTCCTATTGCTTCAACTTCAACTGTCTTGCCGTCGCCCACATAGATGTATCTTTCACCATCACTTGGTTTTCGGCAATGGAGGCAACCCTGCATAGACACACTGATGTGAGTTGTTGCACCAGAATCTATCCACCAAGTGTGTCTAGGAACCGAAGTTAAATTAACCTCAGAACAAACCAAATTAAGTAGCATACCTTTCTTAGCACGCCAGGCGTGGTAGTTGGTACACTGCTTTTTCACATGTCCTTCAGCTCCACAAAAGAAACAACGTAGTGATACCCAAAGATCGGTGCTAGTACTTACATTGCGATGGGTGCCTTTTGTTGTTTCTTTTTTGTAGTCTTTGTCTTTGCAGCTTCCTTATCCTTCTTCCTTTTCAATCCTTTGCCCTTATACTTGGAAGTTGAGGCAATATTAGCACTTTCTGTCTTATCTTGCTTCAACCTTTCCTCTTCCTGGATATAGTGTGAGATGAGTTCATTCAGAGACCAAGTCTCTTTCTGACAGTTATAGCTCACCTTAAACTGGTTAAATTGTCCTGGAAGAGATATTAAAACCAAATGCACTAGCAAGTCCTCTGAGAGTTCTAGTTTAAGTGCTCTTAATTTTGAAGCAGTATGAGACATCTCCATAATGTATTCTATGATATTGCCTTTCCCTCCATACCTCATTGAAATCAGATTTGTCAAGAGTGTACCAATTTCAGCCTTTTCGTTCTTGACAAACATTTTCTCAATATCTGCAAGGAATTCCTTAGCTGTAGTAATTTTCTCAGACATAGTGCCCCTGAATGCTTCCGGAATGGCTTTCTTCATGATCATCATACACATGCGATTCGATTTCTCCCACCTTTCCATATCCCTCTTTTCATCTGAAGTACTTTTATCCGTAAGAGGGGGTGGAGAATCAGTCCTTATCGCAGGTCGAGGTCCGTGACTCCGAGAACTATCAGAAGGTTCTCTTGCCATGACTTGAAGTTAGTGCCATTTAGCATAGGAATTGAGTTGATGCTGGCAGTAATATTAGCAGGAGTAGACATAGCTGAATCCAAAAAAAAAATAAACTAATTATGCTCACATAAAGTATACTTAGAATTATAATGACAAATTCAAATATTGGTAATTCCCATCTCAAGATATCGGCACTCCACCAATATTTCATCTTTGGACAAAATATTAGCTTGTAATTGATATCTTGGTGCAGTAATCAAACCTGATAATAAGAACATATCAAACAATAAATCTTCCTTTGGGCCGATTTAGTGTTCATATGTAAACCAAATAATTATCACGGGTTTATTACCACAGGCGCACGTGCAATTCTGATAAATATCAACCTTCCTTTGGGCCGGTTAATATTCACAAAAGTTACACGCGCACAACCTTTTATATTTCAAAACAAATTAATTTACACAAGAGAGGTCACTTTGGTGACATGTTGCTTCAATTAATTCATCTCAAAATATATAATCCATACCATTATTCGAATTTAAAATTTAAATTCCAAGATCAAACTTAATTTAGGGTTTTCCATATTATTGAGGCCAATTTAAAAAAAAAAAAAACTTTAATAAGCCCCAAATTAAAACCTTTGTAAATAAAACCCTAAATTTTCTGAAATAAGAATGGGCCCGAAATAGAAGAAACAACCGATTTACACCACATGCCGATTTTCCGAAAATTGCAAAAGCTTGACCCCAAAACCTTTAAATTTGGGCAAAAAAAGCCATCTTCTCCAATTAACCAAATACTAAATTCAGAAAAGACGGTTCAGTTTCTGCAAACCTCCTTTTTTTTTTTATTAAACAAAAAAAGAAAAATACCTCCAATCCTATTTACTGTTCGCAATTCCGAAACGTATCAAATAACAAAACCCAAATCTAAATTGGAAACATATGCACCGACATTCGAAACTCGAAGATCTAGTAATATTGTTCATTCACAAAAACACTTTACGGCAATGAATATCCAACTTAATCCAACATGATTAATTAAAATTAATTAATCTTCAATCAACAAAAGAAATAAACCATAAGACAGGCACAATCCTTAGATTCGAACAATAGAATAATATTCTAAGCTTAATTCATCCAAAATATTCAATTCAGAAAATCTTATTAAATTCAAGCAACTCAACCAAAGGTCCAAAAGCAACAACTGAATCTGAATCATATTATCGAATGCACAGACATGTCGAAAATAAATTCGATTCCTAATAATCAAATATGAATCGGCTCTGATACCACTTGTTGGAATAAACTTTAGTGAAAACAATCACTTTAATCCAGGAGCGTTCATATCGAATTATCAAGAATCAAAACTAGATCGCGGAAGCGTACCTGAATCCATAACAGTTCAATCCTGGGATCTGGCCTTCTAGATCTAAACGTCTCGAAGCTTTTCAGAGAACCCTTTAGTTTTCTCCGTAGGTTTCTTTTTCGGCGATGGGATAGCGAGAATAGAATTTCGTGAGCGTATGACCTAGGGACCATAACCCTTATATAACTGTGTTATATTGGATACCCTATTTTAGCCCATCATTAAAATAGGAATAGCCCATTAAGTATCTATACATTAAAGGCCCACACCCTATTAGATACATTAAAGCCCAATTCCTTAAACCTTATTTGATCACTTATAAAATGGGTTTAACCTTAATTGACAGTGCACAATACATAGTTATTTCACATATAAGCCCAATGTTGGATTAAAGATCCAACATGGACAGCTACACTTCATCTTCTTCGCTGTCTCCTTCTTTCATCTTGTTCAGCATCTTCTGCTCTTCTTCTCTTTTTCTCATCGTCAATTTGTCTTCTTTCTTCTTTTCATATGCCTTCCCGGCGGCTTCATCTCTTCTTAATCTTTCTTGTCTTTCCTCCCATAGCTGAGTTTGTCTCTTGTTTTTCTTCTATTCTTTTCGCATACTCAACATTACTTTTAGCCACTTGCAAATTTGCTATTTGGTTAAGGCCGGCCCAGTAGATCCCTCCTTTCTTGCCTGGATCTATGTACTCAATATTTTTGGGCAGAGGCCTAGGTATGAAACCTCTTCCTCCACCACTACTTTTTCCTCTACCTCTAGGCGTGTATTGTCTTTGGGGTCTTCTTCTTTCCGGTGAGTGACCAGCAGAGTGATGCCAGGTAGTCTGTGCACTGTCAGCCTTCTTCACATAACGTGAGACCCTTTTCCCGATACAAGTCCCAAGCTTGAGCCATAGACATATTTGCAAAGTATCCTTGGATGCGGCGTTTTAAATTCATCAAGCGATCGTGGCTCTGTCCCGACATCCGAGATGGCATAAGTGTCTCATCTCTTTGGAATGCCTCCATGTTCTTTCAAGATGTTCATAACTCGGGCATCCATTCTTCCTTCCACTTCCTTCATCCCCGCTTCAATTGTTTTTCTCTTTTCGGACATAGATATAGCGAGTGTTGGAGTGGCGATTCACGGGGAGTTTTTGATAATGTCGGTGTGATAAGACCTTGTCGGGGTTTGTGCAATCATCAAGGTCACATCGCCGATCCTTCCCCTCAACAAGCTTTCCTTTCTTTTGTTTCAACACTTCCTCGGTGACTTTCCCTTTCGTTTGGTCCCTCCTTCTCAACTTCGGATCCCTCCTGCGCGCTTTAGGTATTCCTCTTCCCCTTTTTGGCATCATCAAAGGAGAGAACGCACGGAAAACAGACTTGAAAGCGGGAAGTCGAGCTCTGGCGATAGTTGAGTTTTGTCTCGAGTCTGCTGCGGAGTATGCGATCAGAAAGTCGGATCGAATAGCGTTGGACTCTCATCGAGATTAGCTTCATTTCAGCCATGAGAAGGCTGAATTTTACATCCATATTTGCTTCCAGGCCAACTGAAGATCACTCTTGTTTTGCTCACGCAGCTGACCTTATCTCGGCGGTGTGAGCTTCATGCATGTGCTCAATGTGTTCTCTCAACTTCGTTTTGCATCGGCATTCTCGGCTCTCCATACCCGACTTGTTGAACAATGTCTGAAGTATCTAACTTGTTCCACACGCATTGTTTCTTCTTTGTTGCCACCATTCACGATCCTGTTTGTGATACCTCTCAAGTCGTGATAAGATTTGCATCTTTGTTGTCGATCGACGTCCATAGAGGCTGGTGCCTCTCCATTCGTTCAATCTCGGCAAATAATGCCTTGAACACTTCGCGAACTTGGTGATTCTTCCGTTGCATCGATGGCCACGTTAGCGTCAAAGTCATAGTCATTTGGAACGATGGTACTGACGAAATGACGGAGGTTTGGTCATGGTAGCGTGCGCGTTCGTTTCTCCTCGACTCTTCATGGAGGTCGGGTACCTCCAGGGGAAAAAGGAAAAAGATTCTATAAAGGATTCATCACCGCCAATTGGAATTTGTTCAATGATGAGCGTGCACGCGTGAAGTTCCTTTTGAGTCGAACTGCTTGACTTGGGGAACCCGATGGACTCTGTTTGTTGGGGTCATTTGTGAAGTGGACCCGACTGCTTTGAGCCTCTGTTTGTCTCACAACTTCGTTGGTCTCATTGTTTTCTCCAATTGAGTGGTGGTCCTCGGCCTTATCGAGCGTCATCGAACGATGATGAGATTTCCATTGGTGGCGCATCATCAAAATTAAAGGTTTGACGAGTAGTCTTGAGATCGGACTTGCTCGTCTTTGGGAACATCCGCGGTGAGTCTTTTGGATCATCACGGGGATGACTCGACCTTCTTCGTCCGCCTTTCCCGATCCCGGAAAAGTTACATCGGGATTATCTTGGGAATCATGAAGCGCTTATCTCCTTCTCGAGATGGATCAATGATAGTAGGAGGATGTTCTCTACTTGACTTCTTTACCCAGGAAGTCTCAACCTCCCGTGGGCCTTCATTTCTCCTACGAGTCTCAACTAGGGTGGGCATTCGGATTCGGGTTTGGCACCCGACCCGACCCGATCGGGTAATACCCGATCGGTCGGGTATTTTAAATAAAATTGCGGGTATCGGGTACCCGATACCCGATATATAATAATTCGGGTCGGGTCGGGTATTGAAAAAATACCCGATAGAGTATCAGTACCGATATATTAATACTAAAAAAAAAGAAATTCCCAAAGTGATTATGTAGTGATTGTGTACTTATGGGACTATGGTAGAATGGTGTATTTGTTAGACTATTATGTAGTGATTTGGTTAAATTATTGTGTATTGTATAGACGATAATGATTAGTGTATCGTTTTAAATGTTGATGTGGCTGTGTTGCCAAAGTGACAATTTTAGTGTTTGCTAAATGTGTAGTATTATATTTATAATTAGTTGTGCGAAGCTTAGGTATTCATTTTATAATCACAGGTGATGATCATTATATTATTTATATATGCATATTTTTAGGTGGGAATGATTCCTAATTTAGTTTATGTTGTATTGTTGTGTATAGAATTATGGTTTTGTTTTTGGTAATTAGATGGTGGCATAGTGCCTTTGCTTTTTGGATTTTAATTAAGAAAACAAAATGGAGTGATATTACATTTAAAGAACTACCCCATGTCCCCACCAAGATGCATTCATACAATTGCCAATTTTCAAAAAAAAAAAAAAAAAAAAAACCCGAAAATACTACCCGCGGTGCAGGCATTTTCGGTGCAGAAAAGTCGGTGCGACATTTTCGGGTAGGGGGTCGGGTACCCAAAATAGCTACCCGATTTTTTCCCCGACCGACTACCCGAATACCCGACTACCCGACCCGATGCCCACCCCTAGTCTCAATCGCAGCGGTGAGGCTCTTGGACCTCCCTTTCGGGGATGTCGAATTTGTCTTAGGGTCTTCTCGTGGTGGCATCCATTGGAGTCTCAACCCCATGGATTGCACTTTTATCGCCCAGTGTTAACTCCCTGCATTCTCCACGTGCCTCGATTTTGGATCGCGTCATTAGTGCCAGGAGGATTGACACCTGACACTTGAGATAGTCTCAATCGCCTCGAGCTTCGTTGATGGCAACTCATTGTTCGTTTGGTGGTTGTACTTTCTCCACTTCGCCTCCTTGATTCGTTGTGGAGTCATCCGCAGCATTCTCCGACCTTCTTGCCGCAGTGGAGGGATTTCCCCCGGTGGCGCACCGGTGAGTGACTTGGAATGGGGTCACTCGTCTCGGACTCATTTGTTTCTATTGAGTGTTCGGCCGTTGGGGCGGTGTGGTAAGACACCTTCAATAGGGGTTGGCTCGACTGGGGTCCCCACTATCCGGTTTCATCGCCATCGCCCTTATTGCTTCTTCCGAGTGAGTGGGGAAGTGGTGGCAAAGCAACAACGATGGCGATTTTGAACCACTCCCATTGGATCAATTTCGGTGTGTTCGGAGGACTCTCCTGGTCCCTCCATCAATCTTTGCTCGTGAAGGATTCGGATTCGTGCAATGCTTGCTGCATTTGCAACTCTTCTGGGCAAAGCAGCAGAGTTTGATCCTCTCATCAGCTGTCGAGAGAAGACATCGAGAGAGGATGTGTGTGTTCTGTGGTGCCGAGAGATAGGGCGAGATCTTGGCCTTCTCACGTGCCTCGGCTTCCTCTCGCTTGTCTTTCCTTCTCCTTTCTTGTCCTTGAGGATCTGCAGGATATATCGGGTGCGATTGTCTTCATCATCTTTGGGATCACAGTGGTTAGTCGAGGAAGTTTAACAGATTCCTCTTCTTCTTCTATAAACTCGGGCCGTTGGAACTGTTCCTTGATTTACTTAATTTCCATTTCCTCCACTCACGAAGACGATTTTGGATGTCGGGTAAGGTGGGGATAGGATCATCACATCACTATCACTCTATCGGCCGTCTTGTGTCTCACTGCGCGGACTACCCTATTTCTTGATTGGCCTCTGTTGATCGCCTTCAACAGACTTTGGCACTGTTTCATCAATTACATCCGAGACTCTACTTCTCTAGCAGTCTCGGACAAAGATCTGCTCCCGGTTTTTTTGAGTGGCCGACTCGGCCCGGTTTCTCAAGCTCGGAGTGCTTGATGATTCTTCTTCGTCTCTAGTTTGTACGGAGGGATTTACGGTTCGAGAGACGGTTTCTTCTAAGTCTTGGCGGCGGGGGCGTCTTTAGTGTTTTTTTCTTTTGAGGAGCCGCCGTCTTGGCTTATCGATTCTCCTCCTTTTGACGATCGGAGAAGGTATTTGAGAGTCCTTCTCGCCGATTATGAAGGCGGGAGACACACACTGCGAGGCAGTGACTTATTGCGGGCGGAGCATGTTTGACTTTTTTTTGCGGAGAGCGATAGTCTTCTTTAGCACTAGGGCGGCTTTCTTCTTTGGTGGAGGAAACAATCGTATCTTTTGGTGGTGATTCCCCTCACTCGTGTCGACTCTCTTGGCGTAGGCTCTCTTGTGCGCGAGCAGGTTTGATCGAACATCCTTTTGTTAACATGGAACGCCTTTCCATGTCTAAGAGGACTCCTTTCACCTCCATCATCCGGCCAATCACTGGGCCATATCCTAGGGATCCTCCAAATGTGCCATCTTCCTTGAAGGATTTGTTCCTACATTTTGGCATAGTCTCTTTGTAGACAAACTCAGCCCAATTTATTTTCCTTTCTTCAATGATCGGCCATTACGATCAACTTTGCTTTTTGGCGGTTGGTCAAAGTTTGCCAAATTTGATGTCAATACATTTGGCAACTATGTCCAACGACTTGTGATAGTCCTCCTTCTGACCTCTTATTTTTTGTGTAAACTATTTTATCAAGCATAGTCGGGCTTGGCTATTTCCTTCCAATCGGCGATCAAGTTTACATCAACCGTTCGTTAATTTCGATGCTCCTTCCGTTGGTAATGAGCGGTGTTCACCAAATCCTTGGCGAGAGATGGTGAACTCCTTTCCGTGAGCAGAGATGACTTTATTCCTTCATCGTGAATCTCGGCGTTCACATAGAATTGTGCGACCTCCTCCACATAGGTCATCGAAAATTCCATCGTCGAGAAACGATTTCGGCCGGTCGTTTGTAGTTTTCAGCTATTTTCTTTATGAGGGCGTCATTGGACCCCTGTTTCACCATTCCGTCGAAATCCCAAAGTGAGACCGGTGTGGATTTGCTTTCCTAACTTGGTAAAATCATAAGTTGGTGCCATTTTTCAGGATTTTATCGAAAAAACTTGGGATTGATTTGAAGATAGATAGGGTTTTTGAGAGAATTTTTTTTTGCTTTCGAGAGAGAGAGAGAGAGAGAGATGAAGTTTTGATAGTGTGTGAGAGAAAGCGGCGAAAATGGTTTAAGTATGGTTTATGAAAAGGGCGTGCGATGGTTTTGAAATGTGATCGAAATCAACGGCTTAGATTTTGTACGCCTATTTAGCATTTAATGTCTCGTATTTAATGCGCGCAAGCATTTATATCCAATCATAAGCTTGGTGTGCGGCTTTATGTCTCGTACACATCATCATTATCTTTGGACGTCATTCTTAAAAACATTCCCGCTTAGTAAAAATTTGCGTTTTTGTCACTTTGCTCATAAGTGACTCAACTTATCTTTAGCCGATTTAACTCCTCTTCTCACGAGTTCTCTTAGTGACTCACCTAATGTGGTGACTTAGTATAACCTGTCTTTCCAATCTGGTGATGTATTTTGATTTGTGAGTTCAACTCTTTTCCCTTTTTGTGTTCCATTTCTTTTCTTTGAGTCTTCTCAATGTTAACTCAGCTCAATTAACCCCAACTCATGCTTGAGTTCTTCAAATCTTGACTCACATAACGGTTTTGTGAAGATGTCACCAATTGTTTATCGTTGAGATATATTCCATGATGATGTCCTTCTTTTCAACATGATCTCTTATGAAGTGATATACGACATCGATATGCTTTGTTCTTGAGTGCAACACATGATTTTGAGTGATTGCAATTGCACTTGTGTTATCACTCATGATTGGAATCTCTTTTTCTTCAACTTCATAGTCTCTGTTCTTTGTCTCATCCATAGGACTTGGGCACAAATTGCCGCAGCCTATGTATTCTCGCTTCAGTTTGTAGAGGTGGCAATTGAATTTTGCTTCTTGCTAAACCAGGAAATCACTTTGTTTCCTAGCATTTGACATGTGCCTAAGGTGCTCTTTCTGTCAACTCAAAGCATCCGGCATAGTCAGTCGAATAGCCAATTAGCTTGAATCCACCTTCCTTTGGATACCATAAGCCAACTTCTTGGCTTCCTTTCAAGTATCTCAATAT
The DNA here is from genome assembly GCA_016081115.2 of Rehmannia glutinosa. Taxonomy (NCBI): domain Eukaryota; kingdom Viridiplantae; phylum Streptophyta; class Magnoliopsida; order Lamiales; family Orobanchaceae; genus Rehmannia; species Rehmannia glutinosa. Next base: position 72,165 of record JABTTQ020002247.1, read on the forward strand.
TCTCTTATTCTTTGTCATATGACTCTCTTTTGGAGCGATTGAAATCTTGCACATACACCTACTGACAAAGGTGATGTCCGGCCTTCTTTGTAAGATAGAGCAATGATCCGATAAGTGCTCGTATCTTGTTTGATCTCTGAGGCTTGCCATCCGCATCCATGTCCATTTTGGTGATGTATTCATTGGTATTTTCACAAGAAGACTTCTCCTCCATACCAAATTTCTTCATTAAGTCTCGGTGTATTTTGTTTGACTTATAAACATTCCATCCTTGATTGTTTCACTTGGAGTCAAGGAAGAATGTCGACTCTCCCATCATGCTCATTTCAAATTTACTTTGCATGAGGTTTGAAAATTTTTCACACGACTCTTTGTTTGTGGATCCAAAAATGATGTCATCCACATATATTTGAACAAGCAAAGTATACTCTTTTTGTCTTGAATTCGAAAAGTGTTCTATCTACTTTTCCTTTTGTGAATCCATTTTCGGTTAGGAATTGTGACAAGGTATCATACCATGCTCACGGGTGCTGTTTCAATCCATACAAGGCTTTCTTGAGTTTGTATACCTTATCTCCAAGAGTCTTCCCGCTCAAATCCGGAGGTTGTTCAACATACACTTCTTCTTCCAATAAACCATTTAGGAATGCACTTTTTACATCCATTTGATATACAATGAAATTCTTGTGAGTGCATAGGCAAGAAACATCCTTATAGCTTCCAATCTTGCTACGAGGAGCAAATGTTTCATCAAAATCTATTCCTTCTTCTTGGCAATATCCTTTGGCTACTAGTCTTGCCTTGTTTCTTACCACAGAACCTTCCTTGTTCATTTTGTTTACGAACACCCATTTAGTACCAATAACATTTTGATGTGTGGGTCTTTGAACTAATTCCCATACTTTATTTCTTTCAAAGCGATTGACTCTTCTTGCATAGCTTGAATCCAATGTGTGTCATCCAATGCTTGTAACACATCTTTGGGCTCTATTTGCGAGATAAAGCATGTGAACATACGGCTTCTTGTTGGGTTCGGATCTTGTTTTGACACCTTCTCTTATATCTCCAATGACAAGTTCGGTGGATGGTCTCTCGGCCATCTTACATCGAGTTGGAGTAAGTTAGATTGGATTGATCGTCTTGCATTTTGTGTTGTTGTGTTCGACTCTCTCGTAATCACTTTTGCAAATTTTCCATTGTTTTTGAGATTCAACTATCTCATCTTCTTACGAGTTTATAATTCAACTTGGCTTGACAGCATAGGGACTCTTACGTATGGTTGGATGATTGACTTGTCGGTGACTCTTCAATGTCTTCTCCATTTACATTTGGCTCATCGAATACCACATGAATGGATTCTTCACGTAACCATAGTCCTTTTGTTGAGTACTCAGAGCTTTGCTTTGTGAGTATCCCAAGAAGATACCTTCATCAACTTTAGCATCGAAAGCCTTTAGATTGTCCTTGCCATTGTTGTGGATGAAGCATTTACATCCAAATATTCTAAAATATGCAACATTTGGTTTTCTTAGGTCCAAATCTCATAGGGAGTCTTTGTCATTTGTCTGTTTATCATACATCTGTTTTGAGTGTAGCAATTTGTGTTGATTGCTTGACCCAAAATCTTTTTGGTAATCTGCTTGACTAACACGGTCTTCTTTGCTTCTTTGAGAGTTCTTTCCTTCTTTCTCGCAACTCCATTCTCTTTGTGGAGTCTTGTCTAGCGATAGTTCATGACCAATACCATTTTCAATACAATCTCGAGTTATTATTCCATTGACAAACTCGGTTCCTACATCCCGATCTTATTTTGATAATGGTTTGACTCTTCTCATTTTTAATCCTCTTCATCATTTGTGGTAGTTTTCGTAGAGTTTCTTTCTTCTTGCACATGAATATTGTCCATGTATATCTTGAGTAGTCATCTACTACCACCAAGGTGTATTTCTTTCCACTTATGCTATTTGGTTCAACTGGCCCAAATAGATCCATATGTAGCAGATGCAATATTCTTGTTGAAGATGGGCATGTCTTTTCCTTGAATGAAGATTTGATTTGTTTTCCTTTTCGACATGCATCACATACACTCTCCTTGTATCTTCGAGTCGGAAGTCCTTCCACAAGATTACTTCGTGCAAGCTTGTTAATCGTTTTGAAATTTAGGTGACTCGGCTTTTTGTGCCACAAACCAACTTGATTCAAATTTGTGCTCTTTGCTAATAGACAAGTCTTTGTGTGTAGCGGTTGACCAATCTACTACATACATGTTCTTTTTGTCCGCATCCTTGCAATACAACTTCATTCGTTTCAAGATATCCTTGATTTGGCATATACCCATGTTAAATCCAACATTATAACCCTTGTCCGCGAGTTGGTGATGCTTAACAAGTTGAAGTTGAGTCCTTCAACATATGCAACATCCGAGATTTCTAATCCGTTCCTTTTGATAGATCCAATGCCTCTTATTTCACCGGAGCTTCATTTCCACCAAATATGACTTTTGCTCCTTTAACTTCCTTGAATTTTGTGATTTTTCTTGTTTCTGTCATATGTCCGGAATGCCGCTATCCATGTACCAGGTTCTTGGCACTTTCACTTTGTTCTTGAACCGCAATCAAGGAAATTAAGTTTTAGGTACCCATATTTGTGCAGGTCCCGAGGGGTTAGAGTTGTAAGATGATCCAACCAACTTATAGCCAAATGATTTGACTCTAAGGGGTTGCCATCTATCGATACCATAATCATAATTAATCTTGGCAAATTGCTTGGGGATTTTAGGTTCATACATCTGTCTCTTTTTCTGTATACTGTGTATATGTTTTAGCAATCGCCTTCTTTGGGTAAATGTGGTGTTTCGAGTGTAGTGCCTAGGTGCATATGTGTCTTGATGAAAGCTCTTATACTTTTGGAATGGCCTTTCTTTGAGTTCTAAGCCTTTGCCATTTGGGCTTATATTCCATAAGTCTATCTTTGATAGTTTACATTATTCCAATCACTTGGCTAGGATATTTTCTACCATTCCCATCATATGTATTTCTTTTATAGATTTTAAGGGTTTTTGGTAGCTCTGCTTTTTCTTTCTGAGTATTTTTGTTTGGAGTTTCTTTGAGGAACTCGTTGAATCTCTTCTCATTTGTCCTTTCAGCGCACTCAATTCAATTTGTTTTCCTTTTCCTTTATAACCAAGGCCGGTTTGCTTGTAATTGTGCTTTGAAGTGAATGTGTGTGTAACATTTAGAGTTTTGGATTTTTGACTCTTCATTGCTTGAAGATCCTTTTTCCAAAATCACTTTTGGAGTTTGACATAGCAAGAGGAATTAAATCCTAAGCTTTGTCTTGTCTCCACATTCTCTTTGACTTATAATAAGATCATCCAATGATTTAGATGCCTTAGTGAATGAGGCAATAACATTTTGAGGTCGTTCTTCCTCTTCTCTATGGCAGCAATTTTCGCTATTAACTTAGCATTTTCGGCCTTTAAACTATCATTCTCATCGGCTATTTGACTTAGAGTACTCATCTCCTTAGTCGGCTTTGAGTTTTGGCTCTTGAGTAAAGGTGTTTTCCTCATTCAATAGTGTGTGTGAGGATTTAATGTGTTCAAAATCTTTCATCATTTTGCCTAATGAATCATAAAGATCGGTGGGTGATGAAGTGTGTGTGTCACGATCACTATCACTAGAGTCCGAGTTTGATGAGTTAGAGTGTACCTCATCTTCTTGGTCGGAGTTGATCCTGTTTCTTGGCCATTAAGCAGATCGGGGCTTCTTCGAGTCACTTGAGTAGTCGGCTTCTTTGCTCTCTGAATCATTTGTCTCTCTTGACTTATTGTCTCGGCCGATCTCTCGTAAATGACCATCATTGCCTTTTTTATTTTCTTGTCTTCTTTCTCTCGAAGACCTTTCTTTCTTCTTCATTCTGTATTTGTTGACTACAGGATATGGGGCGATCAATGACATAGTGACACAGTTGTCTCTGATTCAGATAGATATTCAACCTTTTGATCGACTCTTTCCATTCTTGGATTGTCGACCCTTTGATATTGGCCTTTTGATAACTGTTCTCTTGGTTGGCCTATCTTCCTTTGACTTGGAGGAGCCGAGTGTCTTTTGGAAGATTCACCCTTTCCTCTCTTGTAGTTCTTATTGAAGAACTTGTTGAACCTTTTAACCATCGGGGCTATTTCTTCCGGATCAATGACTTCTTTGACCTCGGCTCTCTTCCCATCTTTAACAATTAGAAGCAATTTGTTTTTGGTACAACTGTCTCTTCCTGGTCTTTTCTTCTCAGCTCAAACTCGTAGGCTTTGAGATCTGAGAATAATTCATGATTGGATGTCTTCGATTTAGTCTTTTAAAAATTCGAGTTGATACTACACGGTATTTGTGTCCTTGGTGGACGGTGATTTAGATAATCAGTAGAGTTAGTCTCTCAATGACTCAACCGAGTTGTTGATGGAATAACTCAATTGTTAAGTCTAAATTAACTCAACTGTGGTTTGTTTTCGTGGAAGACTTAACACCCTTAAGTTTGATTAAGCAAGGATTTAGTGCTTGGTTTAGTACTTAGAAATTATCAAGTGGATAGCAAATTTATCGTGATTTAAACAATTAAGATGCAGGAATTAAAATCTTTGAAATGTAAATGACACAATAAAATTTTTATAGAGGTTCGAAGATGGGGTAATTCTTCTACTCCTCTCTTATCCAACTCCTGGAGGAATCCACTAGGTATTGATCGATATACAAAGTGGTAACAGTCGGATACAAGTCTTGATCACACGGTGACTTGATCCTTTGGGACTCGATGCGAGACGCCTTGATCACTCGGTTGGCTTCTCGTGACGACTCAGCCTTCTTCACGGGCAGGCGCTTTGCATTTTGCTACTCTGACTCACTTGCTCAAGCTCTTTGGATTTGATCACGAAGCCCTCCAAAAGCTCAAGACTTGGTTCGACCACGAACCTTCCTACAATCCTTCGTGGAGTGTAGACCCCTTTAATTTTTCAGATATTTTCATCTTCAAGCGATTGAAGTTATCTTTCCTTCACGGTGAGTGTTGGATTGATGTTCTTCGTAGTGTAGGCTTGAGGATTGAGAATATTTTTGATTTTCTAATAATTGCTTGAACGTTTTTGGTTCTGGTCTTTTCTTAGTTCCTTGATCCCCCATTTTTCTCAAATAAACTCCTAAGCCTTTTATATTGATCTTTCAAAAAATTTGCCCGTTGAAGAGATATGCTTACTTTTTGAAAGTCACTTGCGATCGTTGGCTTGTCTTGTTGCGATCCTTGGAATTGCCATTTCCTCGTATGAATTGTTCTCCAACTTTTTAGAGTTCGACACGGTGTAGTGCTTCCCATTGGTTAATTCCTTTTGCACGCTTAACCGGGTGAGCACTTCGAGAAAGGTAGTATGGAGATATTACTTGTTTAAGTAATTCTCTAGATTTACGTGCAACGGATCTTTTTGATTATCTCGACTTTGCATTTCTTTGCTTTCCCAGGTGACTTAGAGTCGCCTTCCAATCGTGGATGACTCTTCTTGTCACTTCAACTTGAGACTTAGCTCTTCTTGAGTTGACTTGACCGATACTCCACTTTGCATCTCGTTGCTTCTTGAGAGTTCCGTCTACTCTTCTTTGCCATACTTATTGTCTCGCGCACGAGTCTTCCTTCTAGTTCTCGGTTGTCTTCTTACATGTTTGAGCGTAGGCGACTTAACTCGGCTTGATCAACCCTATTTATTACAATGCATTTTACAACAAGAATGGGGTGCCAACTTCCTATTCTAAGTTTTACATGGCATTCATCAAAATCTAAACAATAAATTTCCTAACAGGGGCCTATTTAGCCGATCTACTTCTAGGTGCTTGATAAAAGGACTTGGGCCAAGGATGGCCTGGTACTGGGCCGACCTCTATCGATGGGCCGACCTTTGAGGATCGGGCAATCTGTTGTGAAGGCAGAGTGATGGGCTTTGACCGGGAGGCAAGCTAAGGGCATCCGACTGATGGGCTTGGACTGGACTAGGCAAGCTAAGCGGCATATCGACACGATGGGCTTGGACTGGGTGGGCAAGCTAAGGGCCTACCAGACCTAATGGGCTTGGACCTGGATTGGGCCAAACTAAGGGCTCCGACCTAATGGGCTTGGACCTGGATTGGGCAAGCTAAAGGGCCTACCGACTGATGGGCTTGGACTGGATTGGGCGAGCGAACTCTACCGACCTAATGGGCTTGGACTGGATTGGGCAAGCTAAGGGCGGCCGATCTCTTTGGGCCTAGGGAGCTTACGCCCAATATGCGCGATTAACCTAGGTCCGTGTGTTAATTAGGGTTTTTAGTGTGGCTTGATGCCTACGCAACCCTAATTCCCAAACCTATAAAAGGAGCACAAGTAAGTGTCACGCCATTGTTTAGACTCGAATATACTTTACTACATTTTTGATATTTCTTCTCTCTAAAACCGAATCGACTTGAGCGTCGGAGTGGGGTACGGAAACCCCTTCCCGGCTCCTTCTAACGGTTGTGTTGCGGGTTTTAGGTCGATCGTGTGGCGGAGCGTTGATTATTGAGCGGTGGCATTTTCAGTACCGACCAAAATTACTATGTGGGGATTTGTCGTGTAGATCTCAAGCTGGTAAAGAATTAATTTACTATTATTCTAAAAATATGTCATTGAAAATTATAAAGTATTTATTTAGTTGAAGACGAGATCTCTGCTAAAGGAAAAGTCAAGTGGTCTGGCCCAGTTGTACTAAAAAAAATTAAATCTTGGCCCATTTTAACCTAGGTCCCGCCAATTGGACAAGCATATCCGACCCATAAACATTTTTGAGTATATATGGAGCTTGGGCCACACGGCCACACTCGCACTGTCTTTCATTCTGGGCTAACATGCATCCTTTCAACCACACATTATAATTGATTAATTTCTAGTTTTTTCTTTCAGAAACTACCATGGGATTATTTATTTTAATTTACTTTATATTCCCTTGAAATAATAAATTGTTTTCCTAAAATTCAGTAAATTATGACTCCAATCATCACGGTTAACTGAAATTTTGCTAGTGACTTAAGATCTCAAAACTCGCTTCTACTAAATCACTTTTGGGTTTATGGTCAAGTTGTGGAGTAGTCAAACGATAATAACTATAGATTTATTAAAGATATGTTAATATTTATATACAATCACACAAATTTGATCAGGCGTGTATTATGTTATGTGTGGATCTATGGTAGACCCTATAGCTAGTGTATTCTTCCTGCACATCTACAAGACCACACTTTTGAATGAATATCACCGATATACATGGTCGTTATGATATGCAATATAATAGCTCCCTTGCAAACTGAAAATCAATACTATCTTGTCCCAAATTAATAGACCCTTCAATAATTTAATCATTCAATTTTATTACTTTTTCAGTACAATAATGAGTCAGTGAACAAGATTTTTTTTAAAAAATATTGATCTCTTTGAATCGGTATTATTGCAAATGGAGCAAGTATTTAGTAAAAAAAAGGGGGAGTACTGTTAAATAATACATCATTTATTAACAATACTAAACATTAATTTAAAAGAAAAACCGACAATCCATGAATTGGTCTACGAGGCCAAATTCAAGGCTTAGCATGTCCAAAATGTACTGCAAAGAAAGCGAAGATACTAAAATCGACAAATCCTACGTTTTTTCACGAAATATGCAGCTTTCTTACTTTGTCGATTATTCCTCGGCATATAGGACAACTCTTGCTTTCCTCATTGACAATCCTGCAACAAAACATTTTTCACGCAATCAATTCTGTTTTTCCACATTATTTCTTTTGTACTTTCCAATTATTGCGTGCACAAACAAACTCAGATTTAACAACTAATACTCTATGATACCCGAAAAGATAGTGACCCCAAGCGTCCATTTCTTTGCTTGATTGAAAGTTATAGTCGAGTAATTACTTACATGACAAGTGTGATTAATTATATTTGTCGTCTAATTAGTTATTCATAATGCTAGAAGCCTACAACCTTAACCTGTCAAATAATAAGACTAAAAACTATGCGTGTAGCAGCAGTTCAAAATCTCCTATCCATATGAATTCCACATATATAAACACAGATAATTTCAAAACTACCCCGAAGTTTAGCATAATTACAAAACAAATGTATTTATCTTTCAAAATTTCAAATACTCCCTTTAGGTATTAAAACACCCATAACAATCATGTTGAAGGTACAATTTGCAAATAGAAACAAATATCAAGGGGGTATTTGTAATTTTCAAAAAACTACAGAGTTCTCTTGTAATTAGGCCAAACCTCAAGGATGTCTTTTATAATTATCTCGTATATATACGTAATATTTATAACACGAGATGAACAGGATGATAGAGCAGGGATGGGGGTGTTACCGGTGGGCGCAAGTGTGGCAGGCAATACAATGACCACAAGGAATAAAGAAGCAGTTTCTTGGGTCGTCATAGCATATAACACATATCTTTCCATCGTACAAATCCTCACACGACGAACTGCTGCCCGATTCTAAATCATTCTCACTTGTGCCATAAATAGTGACCACAACTTCATCCTTTGATGGCAACAACAATCTAGTAGTCTCAGTTGGTGTGTCTCCTCCTCCACTAGCCCCGTCCTCATCGCAATTCCACATGAGTTTCACGATCAAAGCGATGACCATCACGAATATTGCTGGAATTCGCCACAAGAAAGATGGTGTCAATATGTGCAAATCTTTGTTATAGAGAATGGTTACTTAAGCAATATATATATGTTTCTTTCCTTTTTAAGTTTCCTTTATTATCTGTGTACTTAATTTTAGATAGCCTTATTTTTTACTAAACCTTTTTTCTAGTTTTCTTTAGATAAGCTTACAGAGATCTTTGCCTTATTACTCAATACCATCCTGAAGGGAGGTTTTTATTTAAAAAATGTTGTACTTTGTAATCTTGTACTCATAAAAAAATTGTTTCCAGATGTACAAAAATACTATTAATGTTGACTCAGTGATGTTTGCATATTCTATATTTAACAAAATAATCTGCTGCATAATTTTGACTCAGATTACAAATATGCACAGTGACATCAATCCAATTAGCTAGAATATATGTATATAAATTCAAAAATTCAACTTACATCACATTTTACTTCTTTTCAACACTGATTTAAGGGAAGCAAAGGGTCAAACTTGGTTCTTCTCTCCCCCTTCTCTCTACCCAAAAAAAAAAAAAAACCCTAATATTCTTCTTCTCCCCTCCTTCACCCAACACAGCCGCCCCCTCTCCTCCTCCCCCTCCCCCTCCCTCCTTACCCCTCCCCTCCCCCTCCATGTTTGTTGATGGAGGGCTAGCCAACAATGGCGGTCCTTTGGGTGTCCGAGGTGGCCGAAATTTTTTGGTCCAGGGTGAAAGCGGGTCGGAGCTTCACGGAGGTGTCTCGGAGCTGAGTAGACGATGGGTTGCGGCAGTTGATTTGGGTTAGGGAGAGGCATCTTCCATTTTTTTTTTTTTCTGTTTTTTTTTCTTTTTTTTCTTTCTCAGTTTTTCTCTCGTTTTTAGCTATAAATAGTTGTAGTTTTCTTATTTTGTTCGTATTTTCTATTCCCGGTTGATTTGCGAAACTCGTAGGCGGATCAGTTTTTTCTGTTCTGCAGTATGTAGTGGCTGCTCGTGCCCGGTTTCAGATTTTTCTAGTGTGTTACAGTCTCCATTAAGGAGTGCTGAAGTCTCCCGGCGTGGAGTGGGTGAGTTTGGGGTGTGTAGTTTTTTAGTCCGTATTGTGGAACTGAATTGGTCTTACCAATTCCCGCTTGGCTTGTAGTTAGTCATGTCGGCTCATGCTTGATTGGCTACGATTGTAGTTGTAATTTTAGTTTTTGAGTTGTTTGAATAAAATACTATCGTTCGGAAAAAAAAAAAAAAACACTGATTTAAGGGAAAATTATAACGAAAATCCCCAAAATAAACTATCAAAAAGGAAAACATGTTAACACCTTCAGTACTCCACAAATTTCATGTACACTAATTTCAACATAAATACATATCCAAAAGTGTTACATTTAGTCACTTTTCTTTTTAGATTAAAGTACAACTAGCTAGCTTTGGTGAATTTAATCTTATCACCATGAGATACTTTCTTCATGGAATTTTTGTCTCAGGGCAGTAGCAGATTTAGGATTTTGAACATGAAGGTACGATATACATTAACAAAATTATGCAAATAAACATTGTTTAATATTTAAAATTGTACAACCCAAAATATGCAAATAAAATAAGAAAATAAATACTATTAGAACAAAAATTAGAACGGCAATTGACAACCACATAATTTGAATAAATAAATAAAAAAAGAATCACGAGAACTCCTACCTGAAATTGTATAAAACACTATCAAATTTCAAGAAACATTGTCCAAACGAGTTATGAGTATGAAGTTTGAATACTTTGCTGAAGAATTTTATGTAGAACGAAAATTGTTAAATATATGTATGAGAAAAGAACGTTGGGCCAAAATCCATAGGAGTATTTGTTGAGTAAAGTTGGGCCAGGAAAAAAAGACCATGTCGAGAGATTATAATGTAGTAAATTTTTCTTTTTGGAATTCCGTAATTTTTTTTTTTGGAATTCCATATTAGTTTTTCTATTATTATTATTATTAATAACAATTAAAAATCATTTTGTATTTTTACTAATTGGGTGTACAGTTGTACCCCCATGTACCTCACTGGCTCTGCCAGTGCTTGAGGGTTCTAGATAGATTAAATAATAATAATAATAAAAAAAAGCTCTGTTCTTGCTGCTATATTGCAATTATACATCCTTTGTTCATGACCACAAATATCTGGATATGTGGATAAAGGGATAAAATTATTTAATGCACCCTCAGTCTAAAAACAAAACTTTAAACAGGTGTACCACTAAATAGAACTAGCATATAACTTAAACTTATATTCCTTTTCATCTCAAAACATTAGCTGTTGCCAGAAGAACAAAGAAGATAATATATAAGTTCCATTAATTAATGTTGTCTGTATCAGAGTATGAGATGCATCATGAATATGTTGGCATACATACCGGTTAGTGCTGCGTAAAAAGCATAACGCATCACAAATTCAACCAAATCATGCGTTTCCCCTAAACGATCATCATCCTGCAAAATTCAAAATTCAGTTAGAAAATATATATCTTTTAATTATTGAGAGTAAGGATAAGGGAGAACTGTGCTTTATTTTTTTACTTTCTGAAATGCGATAGTGACGGCATATTGATTGAATTCCCCAGGATTCTCTGTCCAAGTCATTATATATATCCACTTCTTAATTTGCCGCTAATTAATTTCTGTAAAAAATAATAATAAATTAATACATGATTGTAATCATCGCATCGAAGAACAATCGAAAAAAGTTAAAATTATGTAAATTCAATTACCTGCAAGCACTCAGCTTCAAGTCTCTGTTTCCAGATGCCCCGAAACTGTTTGATAAAAGTCCTCACCGAGAAATGCCAAAGGAAGTGAAAAATCTTCTGCCAAATGAGTAGAAAAAGATCTTCGGTGCCATCAGCTGCGATGCTATAGCCACTGTGGCGGCGAAGCTTAATTTCATGAAAAAAGAAAGGGAATTTTTGGAGTAACAGATATGCAAATTTGAGGTTAATTTTCGTGTTTTTAGAATTGTCGGCTGCGAAGTTTGGACTCGTGAGCGAAGAATAATGGCAGTTTCGGGGAAATTTATTCTTGAACTGACCAGACAAGAAGTGAGGGACGATTAATTTTTTAATAATAATTGTGAAATTGGAAAAGATTGATTTGAATGTGATTGAAATGTTTTAGATAGTAAGTGGACAAAAAGAAAAATGTGAAAAACTAGTGGGAGGGCCATGCTAATGTAAGTGTGGGGTAGGGACCCCTAATTAATTCCTTTATTCCATGTGCTCTAAATCGAACTTATTATTATTTTTTTTTTAAAGTTTGGATCGTTGAATAATAATGTTTTAAAATGTTTATAATATAATTCTTCACTATATGATTGAAGATATTTTTTTTTTTTTTTTTTGAGAACGAAATTCATTCAACTTTCAGAGGAGAAATCCTCAGCAAAATACAAAAAGTCTAGTTCGGGGGGTAGTGAACCAGAATAAAAACCATTACATGAATTCGAAAAAAGGCAAATTTAGCTAAATTATGAGCTATCGTATTATTTGTTCGAGTGAAAATGAGAAAATGAAGAAAATTTGTTTTCAATAGATCGAATGTCATTTATGATGGTCCCAAAGTATGAGAGGTCGTGGTGGTTGTTATGAGCTTGAACAACCTTCATGCAATCCGTTTCGGTGAATATGATCGAGGTGGAGATCCCGCGAGAAGCAACCCCTTCCCGCAAGCCGATGCCTCGGCCAATTTCCACAGAATAGTCGGCCAGTAAGATGCTCACGATCTAGTATGCAAGATGTTGCGGCGTGGTCGTAGCTTACGACTCAAGTCCGGTTCCTCATTTTTCATAACCGATGCATCGTATTTATTTTGAAGTGTCCTTGGGAGAGGGGGTGTCCAATCCGTTTGTTGGGGCATGGTGGTTGTTTTCGCCTCTAAGTTTGTTGCTCGGAAGTCATTCAAACACCTCAAAGCTATATCAAAGCTTTGCATATGAGACATTTCTTTACCTTGAAAAATGAGGACATTCCGAGCGCGCCATAAGGCCCATAAAAGCATAGCAAAAAGGCACTCACCATCATTGTTATTCATTTTTGAGATTACCATGAGCATATCGGCAATAGAGGCGGTAGTAGTATGCAAAAGGTTGTCAATCGGCGGTGAGGCCCTCCAAAAGAATTGGCTCCATGGGCAATCTCGAAGTGTGTGTTCGATTTGTCTCTATGGTCGTTCCACACCTTTGGCAATAAGGGGTTGTATCAGTAGATCTTGGTGCGGTCGTACTTACGGAGTCTACCATGAGCCGTTTTCCACATAAAAACCCGAACTTTTGGAGGGACTTCAAGATTCCAAATCCACTTCCAAAGAGGTGATGGTGATCCAGTTGACCGGGCAATTAAGTGTTTGGCGCTCGGCGATAAAGCAACTCTATAACCCGATTTCACGCTATATTTACCATTTGCGGAATAATGCCATGCAATCCTATCCTTGCAACCAATATGGATCGGAGGGATCTTAAAAATCTCGCGAGCAATATGATCGGCATGATCTGGTTGACCCTTTCAACATCCCATTTCGTCCCTTCATCATTTATAAGGTTCTTACTAACAAATCGGGAGGCCGATTTCCACTTGAGTGTGTACTCTAAAATCTCTTTCCCAGGGCGGCCATGGGTCTTGCCACACCCTCACTTGTTCTCCATTCCCGATGACCCATCTAATACCCTTCAAAATGATCTCACTACCGCCACAATGCTTCGCCATGTGTAATGGCGGGGTTGTAGCTAATTGTGGCATTTAGGAAGTCCGTGTTCGGGTAGTAGCGGGCTTTGAGGATCGAGCAAGAAGTGATTCGGTATCTTGGATTAACCGACAACATTGTTTGCGAGCATGGCTAGATTAAGCGATTAGGTCTCGAAATCCGATTCCTCCGTGCGATTTGGGCTCGCAAACCTGTTTGCCACGGGAGCCAATGAATCCTTTTTTCCACATTTTTTGTCCCCACAGGAAGTTTGATATTAAAGAGTTCATTTGATGACAAACATCTTGGGGCGATTGGAAAACTTGACTCATGGCGTATGTAGGTATCGCACAGTGCCACACTCTTGATTAGAACCATTTTCCCATATCGACAACATAATTGATTTCCAATTTTTAATTTTTTTCTTCACTCGGTCATTGATAAGTTCTTGAAAAATTGCTTTTTGGACCCGTCTACATGGGCGGGTAGGCCCAAGTAAATTAGATGCTTCTCGACGGGTTTCACACCCAGTGGTCCGCATAAAGTCAGTAGTTGTTGATCCCAAAACGCCTTTGCTAAATGTGATCTCGACTTGTCGAAGTTAACCACTGTCCGACGCCCGCCATAGATTGTGATAATGTTTTTGATTTCACGGACCTCTATCTCATTTGCCCTCCCAAAAATAATCTGTCGTCGGCGAAGAAAAGGTGGGAGATTGGTGGTGCTCCTCCTGCAAAGTTTCGCACCATGTAGCCTCCCGCTAAGTTCGATCTCGATTAAAGCCGAGAAAACACGCATTGAAAAAGGAATAAATAGGGTGAAAGAGGATCTCCTTGACGGAGTCCTCTGAAGAAAGGCGAAACTGAGGACCGGGAATACCATTAGTGAGCACGGAGAATAAGGCCATGGTAGAAACACATCGCATGATAAGTCAGACAAAATTATGGGGAGACCAATTTTACACATGACTGTTCGAGGAAAGCCCATTCAACCCGATCGTAAGTTCTTTGCTCATATCGAGTTTAAGGGCAAAAATTCCTCGCTTTTTTTTGCACTATTATTCTTCATAGCATGAAAGATTTCAAAAGCAAGGAGTGCATTGTCTGTTATAAGGCGACCTGGGACGAAAGCTGACTGGGTGGGGTGGATAATGCGAGGTAGAATGTGTTTGAGCCTATTAGCAACCACTTTGGTAATTAATTTAAAAATCACGTTGCATAAACTAATAGGTCTAAAATTTGGGGGATTAGGTGCTTTTTCTTGGGGATAAGAACAATATGAGTATCATTAAAAGGGGAGGGATCAACACCATTGTTAAGCACATCTAAAATCACACTGATCAATTCAGTTTTAATAGAAGACCAAAATTGTTGATAAAAAAGAGCTGGCATACCATCGGTCGGGGAGCTTTTGTGGGGTGCATTTGGGAAAAAATGACGATCTCGATTTGATAAAAAGAGCGTTAATTTCATCTTTCATTTCATTTGGCACCCTCGTTTCCATTTCGGCCGATCTTCGATCAAGATTAAGGTCAATTGTGGATTTGAGCAGTTTTTTCGTAGTAATGTGTAAGCGTATTAACAATCTGGTCATGCTCTCAACCTAATTGCCGTCCTCGTCTCGATTCGATCAATGGAATTGCGCTTTCGACGACCGTTAGCAACTCGATGAAAGAAAGTCGTATTTTGTCTCCGTCTCGTAGCCAATTGGTACGTGATCTTTGATGCCACATAGTCTCTTCTTCAAGAGTGTCGACAATTTTTCTCCGGACTTTTAGTAGCGTTAATATTGGTTCTTTGTAGGTGGCATATTTTGAATTTTGCCAATCTGTGTTCGCGTCTGCTCAATTTGCTTGGTTATCTTCCAAAATGAGCCCTTTCCCCCTGTAGCAATGATTTTCTAGAGATTGGATTTTATTCATCATAGGCAGTGGTGTGTTACATGATCTTGATTCATCCCATGCATTTTGAACAAAAGGTCTACATGATTCATCTTGTAGCCACATTTTTTCAAATCGAAAAACTCGAGTCTTTTTCTCTGCTTCTTACGGGGACGATCGTTCCAAGTGATTGTTAGAGGGCAGGTGATCCGATAGTATTCGAGCATGGTGCTCAATTTTGTATCTTTGGATATAAGCTTACCCACTCCATATTAGCAACACACCTGTCAACCGCTCTTGGATGTTTTTATCCCCTTCTTGACCATTAGTCCACGTGAAATTGTATCCTTCAAAACCAAGATCATCAAGATTACATTCCGACAACACATCTTGGAAGGCTTTAAGTTTAGAATCCTCTTTTAATCGGCCACCCACTTTTTTCGAATGATACAAAATTTCATTGAAATCACCCATACATAACCAAGGTGTATTGTTGTTGCCTCGAATGTCTCGGATCAATTGCCAAGTGTGACATTTTTGAGAGTCTTAGGCCATCCATAGATTCTGAAAGTCGCCATTTACTTTGTGTGTGGGGGGGATTGATATTACTGAGTGTCAATAACATGAGGGTTTGCCAATTGAACCTGCAAGTTAATAGATTCCTTCCACATTAGGCATAGCCCGCCCGTCGGCCATCAGTGGCTCTTATCAATCGACAATATAAAAATTCGAATAGCCTAGCTTCTCACAAATCTGTTTCATTTCTGTTGTTTCAAGTTTTGTTTCCATTAAGAAAGTCACCGTGGGATCTTGTTTTCTGATATTTCTTGAAAGCACTTGTACTGTCCGAGGGTTCCCAAGCCCTCGGCAGTTCCAACTGTAGCAACTCATTGTGATCGGCGGGACTGCGGGTCCGATCTCCGCCCGTTGGGGTAAGCGAGAGAAGAATCAATTAGTTCGGATAGCTTGAGTTTTTATCAGGTGTGTTTGTGAGTTCAGCGTCATTGGGTAGTTGGGTGTCATTTGTTTTTCTTTTTTCGGAGCTGGAGTTTTGCGGGCTGGGTTTTGGTTAGTTTGTTGTGCGGGTTTGCGATGCCAGGTTGCTGGTTGTTTAGGTGGTAGCGTATCGGCTTGTTTGGGTGGATCATTTCGTATTTGGGTGGTGTGGGTTAAAAGGGTCAAGCTGTTATCAGTCAATTGGGAGTTGGGTTGTAGCATAAGTGGTAAATAGGGCAGAATGGATTGAGGGGTAATGGTCAGATGGGTAAGGTTTGGTTGAGGGTGGATATTGGGAAAATTCATGTGTTGGGTGTTGAGGAGATTTTTGGTAATTGGTTAGGAAGGGTTGGGGAGCTGATTGTGTATTGGTGGTTTTGGTTTGTGGGTTGGTAATTAGTAGGGAGTCAAAAGTGGGGGTAATTGTTTGGTCAATGGTAGTACTTTCAGGTTGGTTGTAATTTTGGGCACGGGGTATGGGGGTGGGATTAGGATTGGCATTTTTGTGTGTGAGTTGTTCATTAATTTGGTTAATGAGATTTTTGCAGTGGAAGGTTTAGGTACAGGTTTGGGTTCGGAGGTTGCTCGGGGTCGTTTATACGGGGATGCCTTTAGCCATGGGCCATATTTTGCTTCCTCGGGTTCTGGGGCCGAATTGTTATTGTATTCCGAACACGCCTTGAAGTGGTGGCCAATCGTCCCGCAACAATAGCAATATATCGGGAGTGATTCATACTTGATAGGGATCCACAGTGACTCCCCTTTGATTTTGATTGTCAGTCCTCGTAGAAGTGGCTTCGAGATATTTATGGCGACTTTGATTCGAGCAGATTTTCCAACCAAGCCATCACGATTCGAGTCCCAGGACTCGAATTTACCTATTTGCTTGGCCATCAATGATAGGGCTTTCTCATTCATACAAGCGACAGGAAGGTCGTAGATTCGAACCCAAAACGAGGACTCTGTTATACTGATGGATGATGGTTGTTCCGTCCCTGAAATGGCTCTGATTGCAAATAGGGATCCCTCGAAGTGCCACGGTTGGTTTGATAATACCCATTCCCTATCAATAGGATTATCGAATCTGAATAGGAACAAATTTCTTCCCCATTCTCTCGCTGAGAAGCCCTTTTTGCTTTCCACGATTTCTTCATGACATCCATGAGGTAGAACGAATTGAATGATTTGTTCGTACAAAGCGTTCCGGCTAGGCAGAATCCGTGAGTGTCTTTTTCCGGTGAGAGATGTTCCGTGCTTGAGTCTAAATCGATAACGTGCGACTCTGACTCTGTGAGATTGTCCATGATTCCACAATTGACCTGAAAATTGATAAGACTACGGAGAATTGTATACGAGAGTAATCAAACTGAAAAGAGAAAGATGAGATCAGACTCCTAGTGACGTAAACCTTGAGACCGACGTGGGGGGGGGTGACACACTACACAGCTCTAGGTGCAACAGAAACGGGGGAGGGGATTCGATGGGGAGGAAGAGAGAGAAAAGCTCAAGGGAGACAAAGGGACAAGATTTTGGCTCAAATTCCTGATAAAAGGAAAAAGTAGATTAAAGGGAAGTGGACTGCCAATTAAAAACTAAAAAAGACCAAAGAGGAAAAATGCACGGGTGGGAAAACTTATGGGTAAAAGGGTGGTGGTAGCATAAAATAAGAAATGCCTAAGCTATTAAAAATAGATCATGGGGGACACCTAGTAGTGGGCTAAAAGGTAAAGAAATGGAAAAAATGGGCATGGAGAAAAATTGCAGGCAAGAGGAATAAGGAGGTAATGGAAGCAAGGTGAGGAAAGAGAGAGGAGAAGAGAAGAGAGGAGCTGAGCGGGGGTGAAGGTTGGGGGCGACGGGGTTGGGGGGGCACTAGGGTGGCGGAGGAAAGGGAGGACGGAGGGTAAGAACACCCTGGCAAAGACCCTAAAGGGAACAAACACTCTAGATGGAGGAACAAAACTCCTAACCCATGAGGAGAACTTTGAAGATATTCAAAATTGAACTTCCTCAATGATTCATCATTCAATGCACATTGCCGATTGAAAATGAGCCTTACTCAACTTGGTAGACCAAGGAAACATATAGAAACAAGAAAAGGATAGACACCAAATTTCATGTTCCACTTAACATAATATATAACATGTGTCATTCAAATAAATAAGAACTGTTAATAATTTTAATACATTTATACTTATCATTCATCTGGATTAGAGCTGTCAAATGGTCGTGCCAGGCCGGTACTACTAGTAGGGGTGGCAAATCGGGCGGGCCGTGCCGTTCTTGGGCCGGCCCGATAAGAGCACGACCCGATAAGCACTAACCGAACACGCGACCGATAAAACGCGGGCGAAAATGGTAACCCGGACACGACACGATAAAAACCCGATAGCCCAGACACGGCCCGTTAAGCCCGATAAGCAAATTTATTTATATTTTTTAATTAATTAATATTAATTTTTGGCTCATTTTGACAATTTATAGCATTTAACTCGTTAAGCCATTTACTAATATAGTATAATATTATTTTTTTCTTTAAATATTTATCACATATAAAGCCCCTAAGGAAGTTAGAATGAGAAAAAAATGTGTAAAAAAAATTATTATATGTGTTATCGGGTTTAACGGGCTTATCGGGTTGGCCCGATATGAACCCGATTTGTTATCGTTCTTATCGGGTTGGCCCGAACCCGATAACACTTGCCCCAAACCCTATAATTTCGTCTTTGTGTTCGTGTTGTCTTTATCGTGTAAATGCCTCAAATTGCCACCCCTAACTACTAGCCAACCGGACCAAAAAGAAAACCGAGTCGACCCAAAATTCCATGGACCGTCATTTAGAGGCTCAAGACCAACCCAATCATGAAAATACACATAAAAAAAGTTGGGTTGGCCGGGTCGATCCATTATTTCAGGCCTAATGGGCCCAATTCCTTTTGGTCCTACAATATCACAGGTCTACCTAGTCCTACATCAGGTAGATTGAGCTAGTTTTGACAGCTCTAATACGAACGATGTAAGTTGTAATAGGAAATTTGAATCAGAAAAGGATAGCCATATGCTAAAACGCGAAATGTTTTATGAAAGATATTTTTTGTTATATGACTAATTTGCCCTTCTCCTCCTGCCAAAGAAAAAGTAGTTCCCATTGTCCTTTTCCGTCTTTATTGCAGATCTAACTTCTGCTCCAATCCAAATTCAAAAATAAATGTCTGGGGCCGCCTGGTAACTTTGTAAAACATGTTACAAAGCTGTAATATTTTTTTTTTAAATATCATGTGGTGTAAAACAATCTCATTTTAATTTATAATCTGTTTTATCTTTTAGATCGATACATACATAAAGGCATATGAGTGTGTCAAAAACTTTCACCACTTGATGGAACCTTGAACCATCAATTTAAGTCTGTCTATAAGCTACCGATCAAAAAAAAAAAAAAGTCTGTCTATAAGCTGCAGATCCACGACCACGAGACAACTGATTAAGTGTCCTTACAGAATTTCGCACAAACATTGAAAGGTCACGGACTCACAATGACAGCCTTCTGGATCAATTGCAATCTTGGTAAAGTAGTTATAATATAGCGGTGAAATCCATAATGCAAAAAAAAAAAAAAAAAAACTCTAATTAGAAAAAAAAAATAGGAAAAGATAAACCTCAAGTCATTCTTTTTTACCGAAAATATCACGCGACCGCGTGACCACTGACTTTTCGATTGATTTTGCAATTTTCATTGATTTTTTTTTGGTTGACAACTCATCTTGAGACTTATATTTTTTATCATACCGGCGACAACGATTAAATTTCAAACGTAAAAACAACAACTCCGGCCTCTCATCATTGCCACCAAGGTAAACCGCTGCTAACGTACAATATTCCTCCAATATAAAGGAAATAAAAATGTTCGATCTCCCCAAATTTAAAACCCAGGACCTGCCCCGCCAAGAAAAATCAAGACCTAGGACCCACCGCCTCAAGACCCGCCCCGCTCTAAAACCCACGGGGGCGGGTCTAAACCCACCAATATTTTTTTTAATTGCAATAATTTATTTTTTTATATTTTTAGTCAAATTTTCAAAAGCAATTCAATGCCAAAAGATCAAAAAAATAAAAAATAAATATAATTATGAAACTTATTATAACTATATTTTATAACTATTTAGCTACTATTATGATTTTTTTTTTTAAAAAAAAAGTACTATTAGGATCTTGCAATATACTCAGATAATACTCAAAATAAATATTCAAAGTATAATATTACAAGATATTAAAGTAGTAAATTAAAATCAATATAACATTCAAATCTAAAAGTAAATAATGAAAAATGTCTAAATACATATTAAAATATATAATAAATATTAATGTGGCGGGGCGGGTCCTATTGGACCCGGGATCCGCCCCCGACCCGGGCAGGTTTTGTATTTTTAGACCCAGGCCCCGTGTAACCGGGTCTAGACCCACCCCGACGGGGCATGTTTGATGCGGGGGCGGGTTAAAAACCCGCCCCATTACCATCCCTAAACACGGATGTTATTCAATATGAGTAGTCTACCAAATTTTTACCAGTTCTATTTAGTATGAGTATCTATCAAATTTTCACCAATTCACATATAATAATAAGGAAGCGATTTGATGAGTGGTTTTGAACCCACACGAGCTAAGTGCCTTATAGTGGTCAACGAGCTAAGCCCACTTGTTGTGATTTTTTTTAATTAATGAATGTGACTTTTACGGGACCAATTTTACTAGGTCGTATTATTAGGGGGAGATGCTATTCCCAAACCTTTTTTCTAGGGATAATTACAAAAAGTACCCGAGGTTTGACCTAATTACAAAAATCCAAATTAACTTTAAAACTTACAAAAAGTACCTTTGAGGTTTGATTTAGTGTTAAAATTAAGGGTAATCTGCAATGATTTTACAAATATGAAGGGGATTTTGAAATATATTTCAAACCCGAGAAATCTTTTTGTAAGTTTTTAAGTTAGTTGGATTTTTTTTTTTTTGTAATTAGGTCAAACCTCATGGGTACTTTTTGTAATTATCCCTTTTTTCCACACTAGAGTACCTCGACTACATTAACTCATTAAGTGAGTAGGAGAGTGACAACTTGTACAAATGAACCTCTGCCGTCCAGTTATGTTAGTACTTTACAGAAATGAAAAAAGAATAAAAAAGCTAAAAAAAAGCATGGCATGTGTTTTTAGGTGCAAGAAATTATGTAAATCCGATGGCATTATTGTGCTTAATCACTTGTGGCAAGGAAACAAACATAATTTATGATTCACCAAATCTGTTCCATGTGACCAGGTTATGTCTTAATCTTAAGATGCCAAAGGATGCCAACCGATGATCTTTTAAAATACCAAGTGTTTGAGCACGCGTTTAGTAAGCACATAATCACTCATTTGTCTAATGAAGACTAAATTGGTAAATGAGTTGCTCTAAAAATTATTTATCGTTACATTAATTATAAATAATAAGTTTAAGTGAGTTACAAAATATAACCTTACTATTTAGTCTAATTACAGAAAATTGAATTATCTATTAAAATTACATATACTCCATGAATATTAATTTCTTTCGATTTTAAAATTTATATTGATGCAGCTTAAATCCGCAGATCACTCATAGTTAAAGTTTCTGATAAAAATCGTTCTTCTTCTAGGAGGTGGTAGTTCTTGATATAGAAACTTACCGCAACAATTCATCAAAGGTTAGAATGGTTATGAGTCTCATGGAGGACTCTACGATTTCAGCGTATTGGTTGGGAGAAAATCCGAAACAAAAGAAACAATTGAGAACAATTAGCTGAGAATACTTACAATCAATGAGGAGATACCTTTTTATACTTAGGTTGATGGGTCGCATAGGTCTCATAGGACAAAGTGAGGGCGTGGGTCATTTGCATTAAGTAATTTCAGAATTAAATAATGTGTAAAATAATTATAATAAGAAAAATTGAAAAAAGTCAAATTTGTCCCCAACAAGTAGTTTTGAGGATATATTCATAAAACAAAATACAATTTTCAAGAGGATATTTGTAATATCTCAAGTATATCATGTGATTTTTAAAAATTACTATTTTTTCTAAATAAAGTTAAATTTCAAAATTCACCTCATTATGTATAAATTCTTTATTTGTAATATCCCAACCACCCAATCCTGCCCCCACACCCACTATACACACAAATTCAGATGAATTTTTTTTGAAAATAATAAATTCCTTTTTGGACTAATTAGCAAAAATGAAATTTAACAGAGAATATTCACATAGCAATTTCAGAAAAGATATCAACAAGATAATTTGGTTTGGTCTCAGTCAGACAATGTTGATTGAGCATCAAAATAAATAAATCTAGACGGGGCCCCACCAAGGTAGATAGGTGTCCATGTCCATGTGGTAGTTACCAATATGAACACAAATAAGGGCTAAAACGGAAATATGCTTTGATGTGAAGATTTAACTATTTGCCCATGATTCTCCCAAAATTGCAAAGATGGGATTTTTCATTATGAATGTTTTGGGACAGGATGCAAAATTTTCGGAACAATTCAACACTATTAATTAATAATGTAGCTGGTGAAAAACATCTTATCTCTTGTGATCAAATAATCAAAAGTGAATTGAGTTGAACCAACGGATAGAATGTGTTGCATTTAATTCACTGCAAAAGTAACTCTATGTACCATTATAAAATGTTGTTAAGGATTGGAATATATTAAATTACCATTTCATTAACTAGGTTATATTCATGGGCGGATATACTTTAGACTCGGATTGAGTTTTCGGGACTGTCTACTTTGAAGCCCATATATATATATATATATATATATATATATATATATATATATCAATTCACTCGTATACAATCCATCCCATTTATACTCACATCCCATACCCGCTTATAAATTCTATTATAAATTGATGAATTTTATGTCCAGAAGGCTCGTCGGGCACAATTTCAATGAATATTGAAATATATTTTATGGTATTAATTGAACTTTTTATTTTCTAGACTATCCCGTCATCAAATTCTCGATCCGCGATTTGGTTATACGAGGGACGTGTGGAGTGTTGAGGCAATTGTCAGTGCCTCAAGCCTCCAATTCTTTTGGGGCCTCTTAATTTCATCCAATATATGACAACACACACACACACACACACACACATATATATATATATATATAATATATATATATATATATATATATATATATATATAATATATATATATATATATATATATATATATAGGGTTAGTTCTAGTGTGACCATTTTTCTTGATGAGGAGACCGTAGGGATCGATGCGGACCGATAATAAATTAATAGATGGTACGAGATTTAACAATAAATCCAATACTATTATTTCATTATTAATCCATCAAAAGGGTAAAATTGACCATTTAATAAGTGCGAAATAAATGCTAGAAAATAGGATATCATATCATTAATGATAATTGCTCCCTACAAAAACGGGTTGTTGATTAACTTTCCATACATCTATGTTCAACCTCATTGGCCAAGAAAAATCTCACAAATTTTGACATTCCATATTATATAATACTGATTTGTATTTAATATTTTTGTATGATATTAATTGCGTATTTTAAATTATAATGTTGCATACATTATGTAAATATGATGCATGATTAATTTTATTTTTTTTTTGCAATTTACATGCATATTAGATAAAAATATAATGCATATTTCACATACGTATGTTGCATACTTAAAGTATAGTACAAATCAATTAGTGTTAGAAATTATGTGTTCTAACAATTTTTTTTAATTTACATGCATAATTAGATAAATTAATATGCATATTTAACATACGTATATTGCATATTTAAAGTATATTATAAATCAGTTAGTGTTAAAAAATAAATTGTTCTAACATTTTTTTTGGCAATTTACATGCATATTAGATAAAAATATGATGCATATTTCACATATGTATGTTGCATATTTAACATACGTATGTTGCATATTTAAAAAATCAATTTTTTTTTTAATTTTTTTTTTTTTGTAATTTACATGCATATTAGATAAAAAAAAATATAATGCATATTTCACATATGTATGTTGCATACTTAAAGTATAGTACAAATCAATTAGTGTTAGAAATGAATTGTTCTAAAAAAATTTATGATGCATAAATTACTTTTATTTCATGTATCACAATTGTTGATATTAATGATGATATTAATTTTAAGCCTAAAAATAGGTTCCCAAAAAAAAATCGGTTGGTTGCATAATTAGCTTTGTACTGCTGCATATGTAATGTTGTTGTGATATATAGATAATCTTTTTATGATGCCAATATATATTACTTGCATATTTAGTGTTAATACTATGCATGTTTTACTTTTCCAAAAGCCTCAATTGTTGTCTCGTTCTCCTTGCAACTTCAGAAATTGAAGAGACATAATAGGAGTTTTGGAAAAACAATCACATCCAAATATCTCGCCTTTAAAATGCAATCCACCGTTTGAGATATGATATGATTTACAATTCTTTCCTTATTTATATGGCGGTCATTATGAGTTCAATTTTACCCTTGTGGCTGATTAGTATCCCTTCAATTACCTTAAATAATGGATTAATCACATCCATTCAAAATTAAAAATAAATGGACCGAGATGAGTCCCTACGGTCTCACCAGGACATATTGGTCTCATTTGAACCAACACTATATATATATATATATATATATATATATATATATATATAAAAGTAAGGGTAATATTTTTCCAAAATTTAAAGATTATGTACATAAATAATGAGATTTAAACATTATAAAGTGACAAACAACTTGGAATAGTAGAGACAATTAGTTCCTAAATAATAAGAGATAATTAGTATCTTTAATTACTTTATAAATTAAAAGAATTAACATATTAATTCTTGTTTATTGGATAAATAAAAGCCTAATAAGTAGGAATTAATTGATGTATAATTAGCATTTACATATTCAATTAGATTATATCATAAGCAATTTGTATTGTTCTTATTTTTGACAATATCTCTACAATCTTTTTGGTAGCATCTTTGTTATCTATTCAAAACTTTACACAAATTGTATTTTCTCCATATTTTTTCATCTTGTTAAAATTATATTTTATTTGGTTATAGTAAGAGAGTTAAAATAAACTTTAAACATAAAAAAAGACTCAGATTGAGCTACTAAACTACATAAAGATTTATATTCCTTTTTAAATATGTGTATTGATTATAGAACATTATTAACCATAATTGTGACAATTGCTTCTGCTGAAAGATGTTTTTTCAAAATTAAATTATTAAATATTATTTAAGACCAACTATATCTCAAGATAAATTAAATATATTATCTGTTAAGAGTAGTATGTTATTAGAATATTTAGAAAATTTTAATAAGTGGTTTTGCATTTGAAAAAGCAAGAAAGAAAATGAAATTTCTCTTTTCTTACTTAGGCCCCTTCTATAATTCTGCCTTTGGCCCCATATTTTCTTGACGCGGTCATATGGTTATATCGATGGATAGTATTTTACACTCAAGCTATGTTTGGATTTATTTAAAGTGTCATTTTCAACTAACACTTTTAATAAATATTTTGATAAAACCATATTTTGGAATATATGTGTGGGAATAATAATGTTTTTTCATGATTACAAAGTGCCAAAGTTTGATCACTGGAGTTGATAGGTTGATGGTTTACCTCAAGAAAATATATTTAGTTTTATCAGTTTTTATATATAAAAGGGATAATTACAAATATTTCCTTGATTAGGGCTAGTTACAAAAAAATCCATAAATTTTTGAAAATTACAAAAAGACCCGTTGAGGTTTGATTCCGTCTTACATTTTCCCTATTCGTTACCAAAATATATTTCAAAAATCCTATGATATTTATAGAAATTACAGTTACCTCCTAAAATATAAAACATAATCAAACTTGACGGGATTTTTTGTAATTTTGAAACATCTCTGAATTTTTTTGTAATTAGCCCAAACAAGGGGGTTATACGTAATTATCCCTATATAAAATCAAGAATATTTTTCTTTGAATGTCCTACATTTATTTAATATGAGGCGGAAAATTTCAAACTGTTGTTTAGTTGCAAAGCCTATTAGTGTACCGCTTCCTCAGAAAACCCTACTCTATCTCGCGGCAAAAAACCGAAGGCGACTCTCGAAGGCTCTAATGCTCGAATTAATCCAACGGCGGAGATTGGCAATGGCCAATCCCGCCGAGCCCAATGAGTATCTAAGGTGGGAATTGCCGAGGGCTTGGGAACCCGGACAATTCCAAGAGCTACGTGAATTAGTGTGTAAGAAAGACCCCCAATTGGTGTTTTTATGCGAAACAAAATGCAAGGCATCGGTTGTTGATAAAATAAAGTATTCTCTTAATATGTTTGGCTTTGCGGTTGATTCTTGGGGCCGCTCGGGCGGCCTTGCGTTACTTTGGCATAAGGATATTCCGGTCTCTCTTCGCCATTACTCGGATAGATTTATTGGCGTCGGCGTGGATATTTTGGGCCAATCTTTTCGTTTTACTCGTGTCTATGGAGAACCTAATGTCAGTTTGCATTTAACCTACTGGGAGCAAATCCGACACCTCAGTGCAACCCGAAAAACCTTGGCTTATGTGCGGAGATTTTAATGAAGTTCTTACCTGAGAATGAATTTGGGGGCTCATCCTCGCTACCGATGGCAAATAAACTTGTTCGTCATACCCTCACCGACCTTAATTTGTTCGATCTCGATTTTGAAGGCTCTCCTTTCACTTGGGATCGCTATCGATTCATCCTCACACTCGTGGGCTCGTCTTGATAGGGCTGCGGGCAACCCTAGTTGGACTAAACTTTTCCTCGAGTCGGGTTGTACACCACCCCACTTTTTCTCGGATCATGCGCTCCTCCACATTCAAGTCGAAATCGCGACCCTAGTATATTCCGTGGGGAAAAGTGGCGACCCTTCCGATTTGAAGCCTTATGGGTTCGAGTCAAGATTGCGAAGAAGTCATTAAAAAATAGTTGGGACTATGACATGGGCCGTTCCGGATAAACTCCATAACTTCTCCATTGGGCTCATGAATTGGGGACGGCATCATAAGGACGAGCTTGAACTAAATATCAAAAAAAGAAAGAGAAAATTGCTTCTCTTGAAAAGGCTGCATCTCGGAATCAATTCAAAACGAAATTTCGGGTCTCCAAAACCGCCTGGAGGTTTGCTTGGATTTGTTGGATCTCAAGTGGAAGCAAAGGGCTAAGCTTCATTGGTACAAAGAGGGTGACCGGAATACCCATTTCTTCCACTCCCGGGCTAGTAAAAGGAAGCAAATCAATACCATTTCACATCTCAAAGACAGACGAGCCGTATCCACGACACCCCAGCCGGCATCGAAAATGTGATCATTGACTATTTCGGTAATCTCTTCTCCTCATCCGAGCCTTCCTCCTCCGCTATTGCCCAGGCCATGCACAGACTAAACTCGCGGGTCCCCCAGGCAATGAACCAGATGTTGTCGGAACCTTTCACCAAAGGAGAGATCATCAAAGCATTGAAACACATGCACCCTTTCAAATCGTCGGCCCCGGCCAGATGAGCCCTATTTTTTATCGTAAATTCGGCATATCGTTGGTAAAAATGTAGTCAATTTCGTTCTGAATTTCCTTAATAAGCGCATTATTGATCAAAACATGAATTTTACGCATATTGTGCTTATCCCTAAAAAGTGAATAGCCGGAGCTCATTACCCAATTCCACCCCATCACCTGTGTAATGTCACTTATAAGCTAGCGTCAAGTTCTGCAACCGACTCAAAACAGATCTCCCTTATATAATATCCGAATCCGATCGGCCTTTGCCCGGGCCGCCTAATAGCGATAATGTCCTCCTCGCTCATGAAACCCACCACTACATGCGTACTAAAACCTCTTCGAAAACCGGACTCATATCATTAAACTAGACATGAGTAAGGCTTTTGATCAGTTGAATGGAGCTTTATTCGCCATACTACGATTGCTCACGGGCTTTAATCTTGATTTCATTGATCTCATTATGTCTTGTGTGTCTAGTGCTAAATTTTCTTTTCTCTTGAAGCGATATTGAATTTGGTAATCTAACACCGAATAGGGGAATCCGTCAAAGGAGACCCCCTTTTCATAAATACCTTTTCATCATTTGTTCGGAGGTTTTCTCATGTATTTTGCGGGACCTACAAATTTGCCAAAAATTCAAGGCATAGCCGTTCATTGCTCGACTCCTCGTATCTCGCACCTCTTCTTCGCAGACGACACTCTACTCTTTGGGAATGCGTCTGTGGAAGAGGCCATGTATCTGAAATTTGCTATTAATCTTTTCGAGAGCATTTCCGGGCAGTCAGTTAATTTGGATAAATCTGGAGTCTACTTTAGTGGTGACGTAACAGCCCCTATACGTCGTTCCATCCTTGATATATTGGGCTTCATTGAGGTCGATAATCATGGGAAATATCTCGGGCTCCCTAGTATTATCGGCCGTAACAAGAAAGAAATATTTGGCTATATAAAAGATAAGATTTGGCATCGTATTCAAAGCTGGTCGAACTCTTACTTTTCTAAGGCGGGTAAGGAAATATTAGTAAAATCGGTGCTTCGGGCGATACCCACATACGCGATGAGCTATTTTAAATTTCTGGACACGGTCATCCCGACATTTAGCGTCTCATCGCTTCTTTTTGGTGGGGCAGCTCACCTTCGCACAGGAAAATCCACTGGTCTTCTTGGGACTCAATGGCGCGTCAGAAGGAATTGGGTGGATTGGGTTTCAGATCGTTCAAGGCCTTTAACTTAGCGCTTTTATCCAAGCAAGCTTGGCATATCCTCATGAATCCATCTTCGCTTATCGCCCGGGTTTTCAAAGCGAAATATTTTTACAACAGCACATTCATGGAAGCGAAGCTTGGCCACCGCCCCTCGTGGACTTGGCGTAGTATTATTCAAGGTCAGCGGGTCTTCAAGTCCGGGTGTCTTAAGCGTATTTCTTCGGGTATTAATTGTAAAATATGGGGAGATGCTTGGGTCCCCAAACCGCCATTCACCTTGACATCCCGCCCACCAGCGCATTTCCACCCAGACTCGCCCGTTTCGGTTCTCATAGACTCGGAATCTCATTCGTGGAAATCGGCACTCATTCACGAGTTATTCCCAAGGGACGAAGCTGAATTAATTCTGTCTATTCCCCTCAATTTATTGGTGTCGCCCGATCGGTGGTATTGGTTCGATAATAAAAACGGCAAGTTTTCGATTAAATCGGCATATCACCTCATTATAGACAATCCGAACGATTTTGCCGAAGCTAATGAGTTTGGTGCGTCAAGCACTGGGACTTCCCCAATATGGAAAACTCTCTGGTCTCTTAAGATCCCTAGCCAGATTATTCATTATGGTTGGAAGCTCCTCACGCGCACTCTCCCATGCCCAGCGAACCTAGCGCGCCGACATCTTTCTCACCATGCTCACTGCCCGTTCTGCGGATCAAACGATCTTTCTTCCGCTCATACATTTTTTTCTTGCCCTATTGCTGCGCAGGTTTGGTATCTTGCAGGTCTTTCAGAGACAATAGGGACTTTCAAACAAGATGCTGGAGATTTATGGGTCCGGGACATCCTCCTCTCAAGGCCGCCAGAAGTTAGCGAGTATGTACTTTGACTTTGCGATGGCATTTGGCGAGCTTTTAATCAGAAAATTTTCGAAGATACCCAGCGGCTCCGGTTGGAATTGTCTCATCTGCTAGCCTCTCCCTTTCCTCATTCCGGGACGCCCGTATTTGGCTGGAACGCCCTTCACATTCCCTTTCGATCGCACCACCGCTGAAACATGCCCCCCGGGTACTCACGTTTTCTTTGATGGGGAGATCTCCCCGGCTGAGTCTCGTGCGGGTGTGGGAGTATGCTTGGTATCCTCTGAAATTTGTTTTATTCATGGCTTTGCTAAGTCGTTCCCGGGATCACGAACCCGATGTTGCGAGGCTCACAGCACTCGTGAGGTGTTCGGTTAGTCATGGCACTCAATCTCCCCGTTGCTCATTCCTCGGTGACTCTGCAAACATCATCCATGCTGCTTTATTGAAACATCGACTCTCAACCATAATTTGAGCTTATTTTAGGCGATGTTATGCACATGACCTCGTCTTTGGTTATAGGCGGTTTCTTTTGGATTCCTAGAATTGAGAATTTTATCGCCCACGAGTTTGCTTCTTACGCTAAAACGCACCTTGCATGCGGGGATCTCGTGGGTCTTTCCTCTTGACTTTTTGTCTCACTCGGTCTTTGGACCGGTTCAGTAATTTTAATATATTTGCTTTCCGTTTCACAAAAAAAAAAAAAATGAGAAACAAACCTCATCTATTCATCAGACTACAATTATTACACTTGTCACAAAATTTCTTCCTTAGTTCGGATGCATAGTAAGGGTATGTTTGGATATATGTCTAATTTAAGTTTGGAAAAGAAAATAATGTAGAATATGTTTTTGTTGGAGGCAAAAAAATGACATTTAATTATTAAATATATAATTCGGTTTATATATTAATTTATATTAATTGCCCAATGGGCTCTGAATAAAATAACTCGGCCCAAAGGAGTCGAGGCGGCTCATAGGCCGATTTCTCCTATCTTGGATCGCCCATAGGTCGATTTTCCTCACGCTGTGACCCCACAGGGGCCCATCTCCCAGGTATAAAAAGGTATCTCCTATTCATTTGTAAGTAGATTATCATATTCTCTCAATCACCAAGTTGACTTGAGCGTCAGATGAGCCTCCCTGGGCAACCACCATGGACCCCTCTAAGGTTTGCGTACATGTGCAGGTAAGTTCCTAATCAAAAGATTTCTAACTTCAGGAGAAGAAGACTTGAAGACTTCTCCATCGGGAAGAAAGATTTTATCAGCACAGTTGACTTGGAGTGATCTACCTTAAAAAGAAGCATCATTTTGGCGCCGTCTGTGGGAACAACAAAAGCACACGAAGAAGCAGATCCGACCTCAAGCGCGTGGAGTCGGATCCTAAGCTGCAGGCCCTGGGGCCAGAGACCAGCAAGAGGAAAGACCATCAAGAAGGCGGGAGGCCATCTACCTATCCATCGGAAGGACTGCCTCCCCCGCAAGAAGAAGAGACACCACCACCTCCATCCGGAGGAGCTCCGCCCATTGAAAAAATTTACCTGCCTGTCGGAAGGATGCCACATCCCCCACGGGAGGGAATGACGTTGCCACCGCTACGTGGAAGAGGGGTTCTATCCCCTGAAGAAGTTCACCTGACCTGCTCTACTGGATAAAGTTGTCCAGAATGCTTTGAAGCATCAAGCTGTGGCCGGAGCCGGGAAGACCACCCCTGGCTCTGCCCACTACTGAAGACCTGACCTGGAAGGTCAAGAATAAGAGAAAAATAATGTGGCGAGAATCATGAAGAGCCGCCACTAGCTGAAGAATCCCAAGCTGCTAGCTGTGGAACAATGAATCAACAAGAAGAACTGTCACATTGAAGATGAGAGGCCAGCCCCCCTTGTCCGGTATGGGCACCGCCTCCGCCACAACCAAGAAAAGAGCCGTCTCCTCCTCCTTGGTAGGGGGCTCGCCTAATGAAAATTTTTAACGCGAAGAGCCCTCCAAGCCCTACTCAAAGAAGTTGCCGAGCTACTTCCGGGAATCATCTCTGACAGGCGCGGGAAAACCTCCTCAAGCTCCGCCGGATATTTAAGACCTCACTGGGGAAGAAGATAAAAGAAATGAAGGACTTAGAGAAAATCAAAGAGACCAATACGCTCTCTTTGGAAAGAAGAAGGCGTAAGTGAAGCATAAAACTCCCAAGTCCGCACTCACAAGCCCGGAAGAGTCGCAGACTATAAAACATCAACCAAGCCAACTCGCGGGCCATCGCTATAAGGAGGTTCACTAGCCCCTGCCATCCTGGCCAAGTCATTGCCTTTGGGCATCAAGATCTCCAGCCGCCCAGAGTATGAAAGGGACCGGAGGTCCCCTAAAAACACTAAGACAAACTATGCGAAGGTCGAACTCCACGACATGACGGACGTTCCTTATTGTTAAGCATTCTAGACAAATCTGACCAAGTGCGCTAATTCGGTTCGATTAGCTCCCAGCTGGATCAATCACTGAAATGGACAAGCTCACTAATGCCTTCGCATGAAAATTCTTTATTAGAAGGAAATATCCGGAGACCATGGTTCATCTTTTTCAAGTAAAACAACCTGAATGAGAGTTTTTGCGGGACTTCATGAAGTGATTCGTGGAAGCATGCAGCTCAAAGCCGGAACACCAAGCAAGAAGGCATACCGTTGAGAGGACATGAGAATAGACCCCTCCTTTTAGAGGCGTCATTCAAAACTCGTAGAGTGAAGGAGTCACCATTGCCGGTGAAGAGGAGCGCCCCACTCACTCGAGGGACACTTGCCTAGCTAAATGGGCGTCCTTCCGTAATCTCTCCTCCTAAAGGCTCATTTTCGGCAAATAAGTTTGCCGGACTCGGGAAGTCATGTCTAGCTCAATGAAGCTACCGGAATGCTCTAAGACATCAATGCTCCGGAGTTGCACGAGGATATCCCCGAGCTCCGCCAATTGCATAAAGACCCCTCATAAGGGCACCCTACCGTTGTAGGCCGCAACAACAAATGTGCATGAAGAATGACCCTCACTCGACTAAAACGAGAAGAGAGAAACAACAAACTAGAAAGCAACAGGACATTGAAGTAGCCATCACATTGATGGAGGACAAATGAACATTGAAGTCAAAAAGGATAGACACAAACTCCCCCCATTCTGAGGAGGATCAATAACATCCGGACTAGTCAAGCTATCTCTGGAACAAACAACCTTTTACAGAAAGACAGAAATCCCCAGATAACCTATCGACGAACCATCCTCATTTGGAGGGAGCTCCGTAAAATCTCCATTTATTGGAGAGGTACACCCCAACACGAAAGGAGAAAGAAATGCTCAACTCATTGGAGAAGATGAAGACTCCATAGATGAAGAAAGCTGAACCATGAAGAAATCTCCATTTCACTTTGTTTTATTTGAGGTGTGTTCTTTGATTAGAGATTTGAGGCTTGATTGAGTTGTACTCAGCATTCATGACGAGCAATTTGGATTATCTTGTAGACTCTTGGTGTCTTGTTATCTTTATCTCCTGTTATGCTTTATCGTGTTCTAAATATTGTTGATCGGGACGGTCAATGATTTAAGTTTGGGGATTTTGATAGCGTGAATTTTGCATGTGTTTTGATGCGTATTTCGAGCTATAATGATAAGTAAACATGCATTTACTCGCGTTAAACGTTACATATTCACTCTTTGTGGAAAAGATATTACACTTTGCTTATTTTGTAGGAATTTCATGATATTTGAAGCTAATTGAATAAGATATGAGGAAAGCAAAGTAGAAACGCGGAGAATTGAGTGGATATACGAAACGTGAAGCCTAAAAGAGCGAAAGTTGAGCGTTCACGGAAAAGCAGGGGCACACGGGTTGGGCGTGCCTCAAGACACCACCCGTGCACCCTGTATAAGATTGATTGAAGGCCGACATGGCGCACGGGTAGGCCGTGCTCGACGCACCACCCGTGCGCCCTACAGAGAGTCAATATATCTCTCGGAGTGGCGCACGGGTAGGCCGTCTCCGACGCACCACCGTGCGCCCTACGAGAGTTGGGGTATTCAGCGAGGTGGCGCACGGTTAACCGTGCGTGGCGCACGACCCGTCGTCTGTGCCCTGAATCCCATAATCTCTTTGCATTAAGCCCTAAACATGATGGGGAGTATAAAAAGGCTTTTGGGGGCGCACACAAGGGAATCGGACATATTTTGGGATCTACAACACAAGACAAGGGTCTATTCTTGGAAGAAGACATCAAGGAGACAATCGGTTGCATCGGAGCTTAAGGGACGGAGATATATCGAGAGATTGTCGACTTTCCTAAGTTTTTCTTGCTTCTCTTTTAGTTTCAATCTTTCATTTTAGCTTCTTATGAATATGAACAATTTGTCTATGAGTTGTTTATTTGTAATGGGTAGCTAAACATCTTGTGATTTTAGGGTTTTGGAAGTAGATTAATTGAACTCTTATTGAATATTTTAATCTTAGTTGAAGTTATTGTCTTGAAGCCTATTTGAGTACTTTGAGCTTATTCTTGTTTTATCACTTGATCAATGATTTAACTTGTTTGATATATTGATTCATAATTCGAGAGATGAGTTTCAATATTAGATCTTGAGTACTTGACATGAATATTTGCATGAATCGAGAGGTTTGTAGATGTTTGTGAGGATATTTGATCTTTGGTGCTTTTGGGAGTTGTATATCTATTGTTGAGTAGAGATGCTAGCAAAGATATTTCAATCTACGTTTTATATGCATCTCGAGAGGAGGATAAAATATCGTGGTGATCGTCTTATAGGTATATTGATAATAACTTTGGCTTTGATTAAATCGGACAACAAGAGGAATATTTATCGAAACCATAACCCGGGGAATCCGTTTTATTCTCTTGATAATTCCATTATTTTTCATCTTGTGTTTTTGTGGTTATTCTTGTCTTTACCTCCACAACAATCATCCAATTACGATCGTCTAAATAAAAATAAGACTATCTTAGTTCAATACTTAGCACATTAATTTATTAGTCTCTGTGGATACGACCTTGCTTACCCTATTCTATAAACTACACCGTACACTTGCGGTGAAGCTAAAAATTAGGCGAACAAGTTTTTGGCGCCGTTGCCGGGGACTAATACAATTTTTGGTGCTAATATTGCGATAGATAGAATTATTTTTAATTTAGACATTTTTTTTTATTTTATTTCATTTTTCTTTTGTAAATTCTACTTCTACAATATTTGATTTGTTTTTTTGGATTGGTATAGGTGCACCCGTTCGGATGGAAGATGCAAAACCATCTTTGGAAGAGCGTCCTCATTTCACTCATGAATCAAATGACTTGATTATGAGTCAAATAAATTTATTCATGAGGAAATGGGAAATAGCCTTAATAAAAACGAAGCAAAGATGGACAAGATGCGATTGCAATTGACACAATTGGCCAATACTATGGATTCACGATTGAAAAATCTTGAGACTCAAATGGGCCAATTAGCTAAAATTGTTAGTGGGCAACATCAAAAGAGCGATTTTAAGCACCATGAAGCCAACTTGAAGGAACAATATAGTGCCATTCATCAAAGGAGTGGTATCGAATACGAGGAGCCACGTCGATTAAATCGGGGAGTATTTCTATCTCTCACTCAATTGAAGATCCTCATCTTGATAAAAATATGTGCACTCTAGATGTAAGCTTCACTACGGATGTATCAAATTTTAAGAAGCATACACTTGAAGGAACAATGTTTGAAAATGGTGATCAATTCACATGTTCTCTGAGACTTCATGATATATAATGTGAGTAAAGATAGAAATATCTTTACTATGATTGATAAACCATTTTTCATCATTAGGAGCACATTTCTTGATTTCCAAAAGACCATCAACATTGTGATCTGAATCATCCACATCTTAAATACACTTTGAAGGATCACCTATACTTTTGGAAAATACGAAGGCGTGGCATGATCGACACTTGTTTTTGGATCCGGTTGAGTAAAACAAAAGTCCGGCTAAAAGACTTTAAATTTAGCGCTTGTTGGGAGGCAACCCAAACGGTTTGTGGTGTGATTTTTGTTTTTGTTTTTTTTTTTGTAAAAAAAAAAAAAAAAAAAAAAAACCCGAGTGTTGTTATGCGTCATCACGCACGGGTGACCGTGTGCTAGGCGCATGACCCGCGTCCTTCACCGAGATAATATTAAGGTACAAAATTTGAAGTGATGGTTGAAGGAAGAAGTCCTAGCGATATGAGGAGATGCGAGGAGGGCCACCACCCGCACAATGAATCGGGTAAA
Source organism: Rehmannia glutinosa (assembly GCA_016081115.2). Lineage (NCBI taxonomy): Eukaryota > Viridiplantae > Streptophyta > Magnoliopsida > Lamiales > Orobanchaceae > Rehmannia > Rehmannia glutinosa. The sequence goes on from JABTTQ020002247.1 coordinate 108,378, forward strand.
TCCACACGATTTTATATTGAAATTCTATCTTCTCTTACGTGCGATATAATTTCATTTAAGTTAGGGGAGAGATAGTTATTTTGATATGAAATGTGTGGATTAAAAACAAAATTGCATTTTTGTGTGTTTTCATATAGTTGCATGTAGAGCATTTTAGGTTGCATTTGCATTAGAAACACGTTTATTGTTTTAGCACGTCTATTACTTTAGTAGTGGTTAGAGAGTGTGTTGACCAAGCATGTGCAACTTGTTGGTTGTGTGTTGATTGAGAATTCATATTGTTGGGATTGGATGCTGTTTATGGATTGATTGAGCCTCGAATTGATAACTTTGAGCATGTTGATATGAAAACTTGGTGTGATGCTTTGAATTACATTTTGACAAGCTGTGAGCTTTGAGCCTTTTTTCGCTTATATCTTGTGCGATCTTGTTGTAATTTGAGTGTATCATTCATGTTGATTAAAATTCTAGAACTTGCTTGGGTATCTCTGTCAAGGCCACATGTGTATGTGAATTGTGAATGTGATTAAAGGCCATCTTTGTTAGCCTTTCATACCTTTTGCCTACCTAAAAATGTGAAAAATCCTAGTTAGCCAAGTTGAGCCTATAGCTTTATTTCTTTGATAACCACAAAAATTTAACCTTGATCTTACTATATTTCCATCACCTTAAACTCGAATGTATAACGTTGAGTAAAAGGGAAATGAACGAGGTTGAATGGGTGGGAATTCAAAAATAGAATAATTGGGCATACTTGGTTAAAAGGAATAAAAAGAGGAAGGAAAGATGTTGAAAATGCACAAATGAAAAAAAGATTGAAAAAGTGGATAAACTTGGGGGGCGAAGGATTGTGAATGGAGGTAATTCTCAAAAGAAAAGACGGAAATGGAGATAAATGAAGTTGATAAAAATGAGGGATGATTGGAGTAGCATATGGGATTATAATGAAAATGATTGATATGCTCATCGGTCTATACACTCGAGTTTGATCACTTTATCCAAAAATTTCCTACCTAAACCAAAGAGCCTTCATTACAACCAAATGAGAAAGTCCTTTATGATTCACAAATTGCATACACTCGCGTGGCGAGATATGAGACAAATTGCAAGCCTATGGTAATTTTGCGACATCGAATTGATTTGAGCGTAAACACGTCCTATAACCTTGTGAGATGAGAGTATACACTTAATTTTGAGAGTTGGATTGAGCATTTCACTTTGTTTTATTTGAGGCGTGTTCTTTGATTAGAGATTTGAGGCTTGATTGAGTTGTACTCGGCATTCATGACGAGCAATTTGGATTATCTTGTAGACTCTTGGTGTCTTATTTGTTATCTTTATCTCCTTGTTATGCTTTATCGTGTTCTAAATATTGTTGATGGACGGTCAACAATTTAAGTTTGGGGATTTTGATAAGCGTGAATTTTGCATGTGTTTTGATGCGTATTTCGAGCTATAATGATAAGTAAACATGCATTTACTCGCGTTAAACGTTACATATTCACTCTTTGTGGAAAAGATATTACACTTTGCTTATTTTGTAGGAATTTCATGATATTTGAAGCTAATTGAATAAGATATGAGGAAAGCAAAGTAGAAACGCGGAGAATTGAGTGGATATACGAAACGTGAAGCCTAAAAGAGCGAAAGTTGAGCGTTCACGGAAGAAACAGGGGGCACACGGGTTGGCGTGCCTCAAGACACCACCCGTGCACCCCTGTATAAGGTTGATTGAAGGCTGCAGCATGGCGCACGGGTAGGCCGTGCTCGACGCACCACTCGTGCGCCCTACAGAGAGTCGGGATATCTCACCGGAGTGGCGCACGGGTAGCCGTCTCGACGCACCACCCGTGCGCCCTACAGAGAGTTGGGGTATTCAGCGAGGTGGCGCACGGGTAACCCGTGCGTGGGCGCACGACCGTGCGTCTGTCTGCTGGGCTGAATCCCATAATCTGCTGCATTAAGCCCTAAACATGATGGGGAGTATAAAAAGGCTTTTTGGGGGGCGCACACAAGGGGAATCAGACATATTTTGGGATCTACAACACAAGACAAGGGTCTATTCTTGGAAGAAGACATCAAGGAGACAATCGGGTTGCATCGGAGCTTAAGGGACGGAGATATATCGAGAGATTGTCGACTTTCCTAAGTTTTTCTTGCTTCTCTTTTAGTTTCAATCTTTCATTTTAGCTTCTTATGAATATGAACAATTTGTCTATGAGTTGTTTATTTGTAATGGGTAGCTAAACATCTTGTGATTTCCGGGTTTTGGAAGTAGATTAATTGAACTCTTATTGAATATTTTAATCTTAGTTGAAGTTATTGTCTTGAAGCCTATTTGAGTACTTTGAGCTTATTCTTGTTTTATCACTTGATCAATGATTTAACTTGTTTGATATATTGATTCATAATTCGAGAGATGAGTTTCAATATTAGATCTTGAGTACTTGACATGAATATTTGCATGAATCGAGAGGTTTGTAGATGTTTGTGAGGATATTTGATCTTTGGTGCTTTTGGGAGTTGTATATCTATTGTTGAGTAGAGATCTTTAGCAAAGATATTTCAATCTACGTTTTATATGCATCTCGAGAGGAGGATAAAATATCGTGGTGATCGTCTTATAGGTATATTGATAATAACTTTGGCTTTGATTAAATCGGACAACAAGAGGAATATTTATCGAAACCATAACCCGGGAATCCGTTTTATTCTCTTGATAATTCCATTATTTTTCATCTTGTGTTTTTGTGGTTATTCTTGTCTTTACCTCCACAACAATCATCCAATTACGATCGTCTAAATAAAAATAAGACTATCTTAGTTCAATACTTAGCACATTAATTTATTAGTCTCTGTGGATACGACCTTGCTTACCCTATTCTATAAACTACACCTTAAACTTGCGGTGAAGCTAAAAATTAGGCGAACACCAGGGCCCCTCATTAATGCCCATAGCGAGGTAGCATTGCACTATCCAGGCTCCAGAGGTCGCCTATAGTGAGGTAACTTCACGCTATCCAGGGCCCCTCATTAAAACCCATAATGAGGTAGCTTAACGCTATCGAGGTTCAGGTTGCCCATAGTAAGGTAGCTTAACGCTATCCAGGGCCCCTTATTAAAACCCATATTGAGGCAGCTTAATGTTATCCAGGGTTCCCAGGGGTTGCCCACGCGTGAGGTAGCTTAACGCTATCTCAGGGCCCTCATTAATGCCCCTCGTGAGGTAGCGTTATGCTATCTAGGGTCCCCCAATATATTCTCCTCACTCGGCCGAGACCCGGGTAGGAATATCCCATTTGGCTAAGACCCGGATGGGAGGGGCCTCATCACAAGCAAGTCTAGTAAAATTTTCCTCCTCCATTTGAGACCCTAGAGGAAGGGCTTTCCTCACAAGGATCCCTCGTAAATTCTTTTTCCACGATGAAAATGTGCAAGAAAAGTAAGATGAAAATGCTAACATATGTGGGAAGAGATACAAATGATAAACAAAAAATTATGGAGGAAATTCTAGAAGGGCGCCCCATGAGCTTCAGAAGGGCGCTCTTTCGGGGATTCGGAAGGGTTCTCGAAAATTCTTCTCTGCGACGAAAATGTGAAAGAAAAAGAAAGCAAAAAATGCTAACACATGTGGGGAAAAGATCAACTCGGAGAAAGCTCAGGAAGGGTGCTCCTCCGAGCTCAAAGGGATAAAATAAGAACTTGGAGAAAGCTCAAGAAAGATGCTCCCTTAGAGCTCCAGAAGTGATAAAGCAAGAACTTGGAGAAATCTCCAGAAGGATGCTCCCTCCAAGCTCCAGAAGTGCTCCCTCCAAGCTCGAGAACGGTGCTCCCTCTGAGCTCAAGGGTGCCCCTACTCCCAGGGCTCTAGAAGGGGAGCTGCGGAAAGGATATAGCAAAACACAAGTATCTCCAGGTCATTTCGGAAGAATTAAAGCTTCCTTCCGAGAGGAAGGGTTCATCTCTACAAAATATGAACAAGTCCCCACGAACAAGGAATTAGAATAGCAAAACACAAGTATCTCCGGTCATTTCGGAAGAATTAAAGCTTCCTTCCAAGGGAAGGGTTCATCTCTACAAAATATGAACAAGTCCCCACGAACAAGGAATTAGAAACTAAACTTCAGAGAAGACGGGGGAACGCGAAAATAAAGAAAGACCAGGAATCAAGTCCGGCTCGAAATAGGGAAAAACTCAAGAAAAGACGGATAAAACGCAAGAAATGAAGGACCGGAGGGCGCCCACCTCCACACGGGCGCATGGGGTGTTTTTTTTCTCGCTCCGGAGAGGCGCCCTGGAGCAATCTCTCCCCTCTATCGGACTCTCATCTCAACTCTCTTCACTCCTCTCTACAACTCTCCATGGGTACTCGCCTCAAATTTTCAAGAAAATTTCACTAAGCGCTCTACCAAGCAAGGGAAGTAGAAGACGTGGCCAAAACTTAACTCCCCCAAAAGGGGGCTCCTCATAAAAGAAACCCTCTCCGGCTAAGACCCCGGAAGGCAAGGGTCTCCTCACAAGGATCCACTCGATGTTATCGGAAAGCTAAATCCTCTCCGGCTAAGACACCAGAGGAGAAGGGTCCTCCTAAATTTCCAAGGAATCTCAAGACAAGTCAGACACAACACGGGTTTAGCTCCGTAGTGCTTCATACCTCCGAACCGAGGAGGGGGGCTTATGTTGAGGGCAAAAACGATATTTAATTATTAAATATATAATTCGGTTTATATATTAATTTAATATTAATTGAATTAGGCTCTTAATAAAACAACCCGACCTAAAGGAGTCCGGGACTGGCTCATAGGCAAATTTCTCCTACACGAACTGACCCATAGGTCGATTTCTCCTATGCGGTCATAGTGCCCATCTCCCAGGTATAAAAAAGGTCTCTCTACTCATTTGTAAGTATATTCTCATATTCTCATAATTCTCCTACGCATTTAATTCAATATTCAATTACTGTCTTAATTATTCTCTCAATCACCAAGCTGATTTGAGCTGTGAGCACCGGAGGGGCTTCCCTTAGCAACCCCCAGGGACCCCCCTAACATTTGCGTACATGAGCAGATAAGTTCTCAATCAAAAGATTTTCAGTTTTCGGAGAATAAAACTTGAAGACTTCCCCACTTGGAAGAAGAATTTTATCAGCACTGTTGACTTGGAGTGATCTGTCTGAAAAAGCAACATCATTTTTCTTTTCCTTTCAATAATACCTTTATTTTTCTTTGCTTCTTTTTCACCATCCAAAATTCATAGGTTACCATAAAGTTAAGTTACTTGTTATTTTCAGCTGCATATGTAAGTCCATGACAGCAAATTAAAGTTAGACACTTATAATATTTCTTGCACATTTAGAAAAGGGGGCCATGTTAAGCAAAGCAATAGCCACGCCTTCTCAAATCTAATTTACAGAGATCAATCCATGTTAGTTACGTACAATTGTTGGACCCATTTTAAAGGTAGTCCACTAAATTTTGGCTTTAATGTATTTTTTTTTTCCCTGAAAAGAGCTTTAATGTATTTAATAGAGCATGAGTATTTAATGGGTGGAGATATATATTTTAATAATAGGCTAAAATTGAAATATCAAAATTTAAATAAGTTTTACATGGATTATATTCCCTAGATCACATGTGGAACTAGAAATCTTTTCTGACAACCCATATGAAAATATATAGAAAAATCTAAAAGGTTATATGTAATTAAGAAGAAATATATAGAGATTTTTTTTTGGAAATAAGAAATATATAGAGCTAGAACACAACAAGAAAACAAAGAAATTTTAACGGAAGAAATCCATTGGAATGCAGTGGGTTTTAAGTTGGAATTATCAATTCCAAAAGATATTCCAATGAGAAAATTAAAAATCTTGTTGATAAAATGGTCGTTGAAATGGCAAAATTCCAATGAGAATTCCAATGAGAAAAATATTCCAACAATACTTCTAACGGTATTTATCCAATAGAATATTCAACAGTTGGAAAAAAACTCCAATGATTTTTCCAACAGTAATTCCAACGAAGTTATACCATTGGAATTTAATTCAACGGTATATCCATTGAAATATATAATCGTTGGAAAAACTCCAACGGTTATTCCAACTGAGTTATACCATTGGAATTTAGTCCAATGTAATTCCAATGGTATATATTCATTGGCATATTTAATCATCTCATCTTATTATCTAATATTTTTAACTTCTCAGTGGGTCACTCATCACCAATTTGTTCCAAGTTAAGCACGCTTAACTCTGTAGTTTCAATATCATTGACTCCAGAAAAAAGATATATTTTATCGATATGGATAAAACTATCAAATCTTTTAACCTCTATTGAAAATTTCCAACGGTAATAGAATTTTCCAACAACATATTATAGCGGCATTGGAATATCAGTTGGGATTTTAGAACTCCAACGATTAATTCCAATATTTTGTTTACCGTTGGAATTTTGTTGAATTATGAAATGGTATACTTTAGGGATGGAATATTCTATTGGAATTTTTAAAATTCCAACAAGTATTTTCAATGGATTATTCCAATAGTTTAATTATTGTTGGAATTTTGGTTTGTTGTGGTGTTGGAATTTATATTGGAATTTGGATTCCAATAGAATTCGAATGGTTTATACCAATGGTTTTATTTATCATTGGAATTTCTATTGGAATTTTCCAATGGTATAATGTAGCATTGGAATTTCCATTGGAATTTTAAAAATTTCAACGGTTTTCTATGTCATTGGTATTATTTTATTGGAATTTGATTGTTTTCTTGTAGTGGAAAGCTAATTCCACCAATTCTATAAATGAACTAATCGTTATTGATTCAGATATGCTTCAGTATATTCAGTTATTGATTCTTGGTAGTTCAATATGAACTAAGTTTTAGTTCATTTTCAAAGGATTTTAAATCCCACCCAAAACCTAGTCATTTGAAATTCATTCTTTTTTTTCCCGTTTATTACACACATTGCACATACTTACACACACTTACACACACTACACATATATTTACACACTACACACATACACTACACACACACACACTACGCGTACTCACGCATACTCTCTCACATATTCACACCGCACTATCTTCACACACACACATATTCATATATAATAAAAGTTATATATTTCATATTTTTATTAGTATATAAAATTATAATTATTTATAAAATAATTAGATTATATATTTTATTATTATTTATTAAATGTCAATTAAGAAAATGAATAAAGCTTTTGATTTTTTTAATCAAAATTTACGATGGATTTGAAATTCCTACACAAATCCACATCATCCAAACAAGAGGTGGATTTCCATTCCAATGAGTTTGAAATCCATTTATTTAAAATCCCTTAGACTTCAAATTCCTCCATCCAAATGGACCCTAAAAGAATTTGAGACATGTAGATCTAGAAGAGACATGTAGATCTAGAAGGACAAATCCAAGATTCAAATGTGATTCAAGTACGCTTCCGCATATTAGTCTTTACATTCTTAATAATTCAATATGAATGCTCATTGATTAAAGTGATAGTATTTATTAAAGATTATTCCAATATGAACTCATGACCATAGTTTAGAGGGATTAATGTAAAGGTCATCCCAAATTTAAAATAATCAAACTCATATGATTTCGATCCGAATTCAGGTATACAGATTTTCACCCGAATCAGTTACATAACAAAAATTCATAATGAAATCAAATGCAACATAATGTACAAAACTTAATAAATTCTTGTTGTGTCAAGATATTTGTAATTGGGATAAAGAAACATCGATTGATGATGAGATTATGTACAGGAGCACCTCACACAAATACAGGTGATCTCATTCAATCCACATGAATTTCTCCTCAGCCAATTTCCAGCCCAGTACTTACGCAATTCCTTCTTCCATGCTATTGTTAAAAAAAAATGGAAGAGACAAAAAATTAAACTCCAGAGGATATTGTTTCACAAAATGTGCAACTTGGTTACTTTTTCAATAAATGTCCGGCATATTGGACAGCTCTTGTTTTCCTCACTGATTATCCTGCACATAAACACACATCAATTAGTTCCTCAATGATAGTCTTTTGCTTTATTGTGTAATAATCTACCAACAAATTCGATTTTACATCACATAGTGAAAAAAGGATTAATTGCAAATATTAAATATACCATCGAGGTTTATACTAATTACAAAAAAAATCCAGCTCTCTGATAAAATTATAAATATCCTCTTGATCATTGGCGGAGGGAGGGGGGCCATATTGGGCCCCAACCCAACCCTTAATAATTTTTTTTAGATAATATTATTAAGATTTTTTTTAAAAGAAATTATATTTTGTATGTTTTTTTGAGTCCCAAAATTTCACTTTTTTTTTTATTTTCACGTGTATGTTCACCCCAAGACTTTTGTACGGTGGCTATGCCATTACCCTTGATATTAGCTTCTATTATACAAATTGCCCCCTCAATAGGGATAGTTGTAAGAAAATACAAACCAAAAGAGGATGTATCATGTATGTATTACTTTGAGGTGGTATTTGTAATAGAGGTGACAAAATCTAGTTCGACCGAGATTTGGTTCGGATTGATGTAGTTTTTTAGACCAAAAAAGTCGTTCATATTTGACCCAACACACGATTAGCCCGTGGGCCAGGCTTGACCCGACCGAAAATATTTGCACATGCATTCCATATTCGGACCAGGCCAAGCTTTTCCTTGACCCGACCAATTTGGGCCTGGTCGGCCCAACCCGAAAAATTTCAAAAGCATGATGGGCTTGGGCTGGCCCGGGCCGACCTACCTCTACTTTGTAATTCTGAAAGATAATTAGATTTTCTTTTCTTCTATTTAGCCTAACTTTTGCAATTTACTCTATTTCTTTAATACTTGAAGCAATTACCTTATTGCATAATTTTTTAATAAATATTAATTGAGGGTACGGTGGGTGAGATTTACCTGTCGGCGCAATTGTGGCAGGAAATGCAATGACCACAAGGAACAAAGAAGCAGTTTCTTTGATCGTCATAACATATCACACATATTTCTCCATCGTACAAATCCTCGGACGATGAACTGCAACTCCCTTTACCTGATTCTAAATCCTCTTCACTTGTTATACTTCCATAGTAACTGAACAATACTTCCTCTTTTGATGACAATAATCCACTATTCTCAGTTGCCGTCAGATTTTCTCCGCCGCCCTCGTCGCCGTCGATATTCCACAGGAGTTTCACGATCAGTGCAATAACCATCAGAAGTATTCCTGAAGTTCGCCGCAAAAAAAAAGTTGCCTGGTTAAATATTTATTTACAAAATTGGTGCTGTAACTTAAGAGGGGTTAGTGTTGTAAGTATTAAAATTGCTCAAATTTAGTCATATTTTCGCCCAATGTTGCAAATTGATTTACCAGCAATTGGCATGTGACTTGCACGTGAGGCCAGAAATATGGGGATTTTTTTGGTTTTCGATAATTTTTGGTGACTTAGTAATCCATAGTGCTGGAATTATCAAAAAGGCTTCGTCGTCATTTTAACAGTTTGGATTGCCAGGTTATCAAAAATCGTCAGAAATCAAGAAGCCCCTGATTTTGGGCCTCACAAACGAGTTACGTGCCGATTTATGATATACTTGCATAATTCCAGCACAAATATGACTAAAGTTGAGTAATTTTAATATACGAAATTAAAAAATTAAAAACGAATTGGGCAATTTTGACACCCCTTCAGTTACACGATCAATTTAGCAGTTTTGCCAATATTTATTTATTTATTTAATATTTTTTATATTGAAAACAGTAATCTGATTTTGATGACTCAAATCAAGGAAGGTATATTTAAATGGAGTCACCAAAACAACCGCAAAAGCAAATTGAGTTCTCTATCAATTAAAGCACATGGAAGTATTTTGTCCATCTGAAAACAAAAACCATGTTGAAAATTATTAATTCTTTCGCTACCATTATTGGAACTTAGTATTTTTAACAAAATTATCCTTGAGCTGTTTTTTTTTATTGAACTCATATATTTCCAATATGTAGTGACAGCTCATGAAAAGTACTTATATATCACAAAAGTCAAACTCTTTGCAATTTTAACCCAAACAGCGCTAAGATAAGTTTTCAAAATAATTAATCATTCATGCATGTTTTTATACAAAAGTTTGACAATAGTGTATTGTCGAATTGTGAATTTTCACACAAAATTGGGCGTTTTGGAAGGAGAATTTTCTGATGAGACTAGTCGAATATAAAACCTTATCCTAAACGAAAAACTTTGTGCAATAATTAAAATCAAGGCCACCAATCATCTTTTGCCGCGTTCATAAATAATTATCATGGGCATGAACAGGGTATGCAAAGATAATTTTGGGTGACTATTTTCAATCTTTAATTATTTTTAATACTTAGCTGCAACTTGCAAGCAACCATTATCAAGCATCAACTTTATTACAAGTTGAGACTTTCAAAATAACAAGGGATCAATTAAAGTTAGGACGTAATTTCCTTTTTTTTTTTTTTAATTTGACATTTCACATAATATGTATATATGACAATGTAGGCGCAACCACAAAAATGGTCCTATAACTTTGGGTAGTGATATTTAAGGACTTTTTATTATTTCTTATTTTCAAATTAGGATTTTAATTTAAAAACTTCCACATTTTAATTTAGCCAAAATTAAAGTTAAAAAAACAATGGCTAGTTTGCTGGCTCGACTGTTACCTCACCACCCCAAATTGGGGAGTTTTCAATTTTCCGACGAAATTGTTAATTTGGATGTTGATTGGGACATATATGACATGCAGTTTTCATATATTTACTAATTCATATTATTAAATTAAAAAATAACTTAATTAGCAATTTAATAGGAAAACTGAAAATCCCGAATTTAGGACGGTGAGATGACATCAGCAATCTGACTGATTTTTGAATTTCTACCCAAAATTGTCCTCGCAAACCTTTTAAATTAAAGTCCTAAATTGCAAAAATAAAAGTCTTAAAAACTACCCAAAGCTACGACACCAATTTTGCGATTAATCCTTGCAGTGTGCAACACGGGCAAAAATGAAATTGAAAAAGAAGACCGACAAATTAATTAATTCTAACAAGATGGTCGATCAAATCACCAAATGTAAGCTTGCAAGCAACAAACACGATTGTTACCTATAATTGCGTAAACGACTAACCCCGTCGGAAAGTCAAGTGAAAGCTGGTTTAATCTTCCCGCATCATCATCCTGCAAAATAATTCACACTAATAATTATCAGTTAAGTTAGACCAGAATATTAATTTAGCATATATTTAGCTTCAATTCAAAGCAAAGAAAGGAATAAGTACACGTGATTAAAGAAGTAATTTATTGTAAAGTAGTTGAGAACAAAAAATTAGTATTATTTGAAAATAGAACCAGTAATTGAGAGTGTTTGGTGAAAAAGTTGGAAAAATACTTATTTGTTGGTAAAAGTCCCTACTTTTAAATTAAATAAAATTAAATCTAAAGCAGAAATTGACATTTACAAACACTACAAAGTGATTTTTTTCGACCAAAAATTAAAAGTTTTTTTAGTGATTGCAAACACTCCCAAAGCAAATTAATCAACTACTACACAATCGCTAATCATTCAAGTCATAAAAGATTATGCTTTTTACCTTCTTAAATGTGATCGTAACCATTGCCGCATATTGATGATTCATTTCTCGGGGAGTTGCTGTCCAATTACTCATCATTTATGGTTTTTGACCTTATTAGCTTCGATCGACTAATTCCTGAGACAAAAAAAAAAGAAAAACTATCATTAATTATGTCTGATAATTTATTTGAACACCTAATCGATAATTAATTAAAGCGTAAAAACCCTCCTGATATTTATAGACATATACAGTTATACCCTTAAATTTAAAAGAAAATCAAACCGAAGAGACATTTTTTGTTATTTTGAAATATCATTAGATTTTTTTGTAATTAGCCCAAACCTCAAGGAGTTTTTTTGTAATTATCCCTTAATTAAAAATGAAACTCTGCTTCTCTGCTGGAGTGTAAATTTCAGACCAGAAATGAGTTAAAAAGAAAAAGGCAATTCCATTACCTCGTCGATCATCAAATCATGCTGCATTTTGCTTTTGCCACTCCAAAATTTTTGCTTTCAGGTCTTGGATCAAGAAAATGCATATACCCGATGCCCAATAAATCGTCAGTTTAAAATCTGGAATTTCTATTTGCTGGAGAAAAAAGTTAGGTTTGCAGAAAAAGGTTGGAGGTTGAGTTTCACGCTTTTAGAATGATAGATCAGAGGATTTTGGGGTCGTTATAAAAACACGAATATTTGGTGACCCTTTGTGTTAGTTTTATTCTTGACGTGACTACACAGGAAATGAAGAATTTTCGTCACGAGGAATATTAGTGGAGTCGGTTGAAACTTATTGAAAGTCGTTTTGCGTATATTTAAAATTAAAGAGATGAACAAGGCAAAAAATTGTTTAAAAATGAATGTAAAGTCAAATATTCGTTGTTAGGAAAAAAGTCAAAGATTCTTACAGTTTCTGTTGTGGAAAAAATAATAATAGTTAGTACGAATTAGTTATCTGTTTGCGTTTAGCTACCGAATTGTGTTTTGACAAATAACTAAATAGTATGACGACTAAACATTTGAAATACATATCACCCACTTAACAAAATCTACTAAAACATGCACTTGTACGTACAGTTAAAGCTGAAGAATTAGGGCCTATGGCCCCTTGCCGTAGTGGTGAGGAAGAGGCCTCAGAGTCTTGTGCTCTTAGGTTCAAATTCCTCGGGGTATCTGTTGACAAATCAATAATGTTGTCTTGTTTCCAACAATGACATTGTGCCCACGCGAGAAATGTACAAATCTTATTGGGAATTTGTGGCTAGTTGAGGTACACCATACCCTCATTATTCACAATTTCAGGACACTAGGGACAGTTTTTCGAGGCCAACATTAATCCGGCGAAATCGAAAACGTTAGACAAAAAAAAAGAAAAAAAACTGAAGAATTATGCATTTGACATTCAAACATATGTTACATACCTTGATATACTCAAATTTTACATCCTAATTCTTAGTTTCTTATCCAAAAGAAAAATAAAATATATTTGACATTCTATAAACAAGTGTTATCTAGCTTTCTGGACATGCACGCCTCATATAAGAGCTATAAAGAAAACTTTATCTACTGCAATTGTATTTAAAATATAGAAAATAAGGTTTAAAGAAACATATAAGATTTCTCAAAATTGATGAAGGATATATCTAAATTTTGGATATTTATACTCAACGAGGATTGATTGGGTGCCATACTGCCATGACAGAAGACGTTTGTCTAGTGTGTAGGGCTGCATGCTAATGGTTGTAAATCTTCAGAGGGGTGCGATCACGACCACTGGATTGCAACTATTACCAGGAAGCATTATATGACAGTTTAGATTAATCCGGACCAAGGGTTACACCCAGTCTAATGGGGCACCTGAAATTCTATAAATAGACCACCAAGTTGTTGAGTTTTGGTGTCAAAAATAAAAGAAGGGCTTTTGTATCCCACATTGGTTGTGGAACAAAAGGGGTGGGAACCTTGAGGTTATTTAAGGAACCCATGTGTGGTGTTATCAAGTGCACCAGTCAAATACACTTTAACCTTTGTGGTTTGATTCTAGTTAAATTCCTCTATTGTATTCTCAAGTATGGAGAGTTGGGAGAGAGGTGTGAGTTAGTCAAAGGTTTGTAAGAGTGTGGGGGTATTGGGTCGGGAGAGAGAATGTTTGTGTGATTGTAAAAAAAAATTTACATAGTGGAATTTCTTTCTCTGGGTGCCCGTGGTTTTTCTCTGGTTTTGCAGTTTCCACGTAAATTCTTGTGTTGTGGATTGTTGTTATTTCCATTTTATTTCTCGGTTATTTCTGCTTGTCCCTAGGGGATGAATGTGGGATCCGATTTTTCCCAACAAGTGGTATCAGAGCCCGGGTTGGGTCTCTTGAAATTCTGAGTATGCTCTGTGGTCGCAGCGATGTCTGACCTTCCACATCAGAAAAGATTTCTTGAGCGGTGTCCGGGGGTCTCTTTGGAGGCGGTTGTTCATCAGGCTAGGATGGTTCAAGCAGGTGGAAAAATTTTATGGAAGGGTCAAGTTTGGCTTATGGCTAGTATAAGTCGAGGATATGATGGTACAATTCGGGTTACCAAGGCTTTGAAGGTGAATGTCCGAGGTGGAGGTGGAGTTGATTTGGCAAATAGCTCTAATCCGGGCTAACATTGTGGATGAAGATTTTCTCACGATGAGAAAATGTATGTCCTTTGTCATGTCAAATTGCCATGAAAGAGGATATGGTTATGTTAGCGGGTCCAAGAATTTGCACGCGGGCATTGGCTTGGCATGGATGCAGGGTGTGGTGGAATTTCACACAAGCATTGGCTTGACATGGATGCAGAGTGTGTGGTGGATTTTTACATACGGGTATCGGTTTGGCATGTATACAAGGTGTGTGTTATGTCGATGGCTGAAGGACTTCCAAGAGGGCCAAAAGATGGGAGTAGCACTATAAATTTCAGCGAGGTTTTCGACATGTGCCGAGGAAATTCTTAGAATGGTTTATTCTAAGTGGTCTACTCATATGGTGGAATAGGGTTCTTTGGTTTGAGAATGATGGTTCTCTGGTTTGAGAATCGTGATTGTCGGTGAAGACAATGGAGCTTCTTTTATTTTGCCAAGGTGGAATTTGTTGAGTTTTGGTGTCAAAAATAAAAGAAGGGCTTTTGTATCCCACATTGGTTGTGGAACAAAGGGGGTGGGAACTTGAGGTTATTTAAGGAACCCGTGTGTGGTGTTATCAAGTGCACCAGTCAAATACACTTTAACCTTTGTGGTTTGAATTCTGGTAAAATTCTCTCTTGTATTCTCAAGTATGGAGAGTTGGGAGAGAGGTGTGAGTTAGTCAAAGGTTTGTAAGAGTGTGGGGGTATTGGGTCGGGAGAGAGAATGTTTGTGTGATTGTAAAAAAAAATTTACATAGTGGAATTTCTTTCTCCGGGTGCCCGTGGTTTTTTCTCCGGTTTTGCGGTTTCCATGTAAATTCTTGTGTTGTTGATTGTTGTTATTTCCATTTTATTTCTCGGTTATTTCTGCTTGTCCCTAGGGGATGAATGTGGGATCCGATTTTTCCCAACACAAGTCAGACCATTTGATACACACCATTCAATAGAAAAAAAATTGCATATTGTCTCATTTTCTTTTTTATATAATTAGAGAGTTATGGAGCAATATTTTATTCGTTGGAATTTAAATTTTGTGGTGTTGCTAACTTTAATTCGAAAGTCATTGTATTTTAGAGACGATTGCCCAGAACCATGAAAACTCGTCCATGGCGATTTCTTCTTGCGGAGAGAAAATCTAAATCTCACGTCGACTTTAAATTCTATCTCGTTATTCTTTTCGATTTTCAAGAAAAACAAACACCGCGAATTACCTTAGTCACGGTATGTAGAGTTATTGAGCGCACTTTGGAGACATTTTGAGTCAACTATTACTTTTGTATTTGTAATTGACAAATACATGATGAGTGTAGGTGATATATATTTAACAGTACTTAACATTTATCTATGATGTGAAATAAAAACCAAATTAGAAATTTGAGATAGAAAAATTTTCCCCAATTTCTTATTTGACGGAATTATATCTTGACTTGAGACACCTTGAAACATGAAAGTGGATATATTGTTTGGTTTCATTACAAACAATTATTATGTAAATTAGAGGGTTGACACTAAGATATATATATTCTAAACCCCTAAAGATTTGACTTTAACTCAAACACATAAAATAATACACAACATGCGTATATGTGTAAGACGTAGAGCAAATGTTGGTATCCTTCCCAAAACAACGTGAAGTATTGAATAAAATAGTAACGCCAAATGGCTCCGACCGGCGGATTGTTAGGCAACTACAGAGCGGCCAACAAATGAAACATAACAATTTTTTTTTTAACAAGGTGGGAGTAGTGGTCGGAGAAATAGTATAAATTTTAAAGAAATTGAAAGATATAGGAGGTGCGAACTACGGTTAACTTAACACTTACAAAGGTGAACGATATCACTGGAATCATTTTTCGTGGTCATGAAACATAACAAATTAAACAATCGACATTTTTGTTTTTGATAATCGTGACGTATAAACCTGCATTCTAAGGGTAAAGAAAACAACCCTAAACTAATAACAGTTGATCTACCCCCAATCGATCACACGTATCTACTCAAACTCGCATATGCCGTAAGCGATTTGATGGAATAGAGTTTTGAACCCATGACCGTTATCCCACAAGAGACTTATATCTCTTGTAGTGGCCAGTGGGCTAAGCCGCTAAGCCCCGACATTATTATTTAGTTGATGTCATGTTTCCATATTTGGCATCGACAAAAAGACTAGAAAGGAAAGGAGAAAACTGAATTCACTTGGGATGCAAAGCGGTCATTAATACGGTAGAAACAATATTTTTTTTCTTTTACTTTCTCAATTAATGGAGTGTAATTGAGATATAATTAGATGATAAATTTGAAGGGGATTTAAATTATGATTAAAATAATAACTGCATTACAATAAATTGGTTGTAACGTTGTAATGATTGAGGATGATAACAATCATGACACAGTACCTAACTGTCCTAACCTGATGTACTTTTCAATTCAGGCGAGATGTGGAACAATGTATGTGGCTATGTGTTTGCCAAGCAACATTCTTTAATATTTTGCAAAAGAAAATATCTTTAATATTTTTGAAAATAAGAAACAAAAGAGAAAGAGAAACTCATATACGTTCTTGGGCCAGGGACAATTTCTAATTGTGTCCCTGAAATTTGAATTGGTCACAAATTATACCTCCCCAGTCCCCAGTCTCTTATTTATTGCATTATTTAAGTTTAAGCTGCAATTTTATCCTCTTATCGGATTCTAAATCACAAAGGAATTTTTTTAATTGTGCAACATAAAAAAATAAAAACAAATCGTTCCTACATAAAATTGTTGTATAGATAAGTCCCATAAAGTTAAATTTTCATTTATTATTTGGAACAAATTTCCTGTCCCATTTCCTTATTATAGAGCTTTAACATAATTATAATTAGACTAAAAATTAAAAAAGTTTCAGGATGAAAAAAATAAGAAATAAGAAATAAGAATCAATGTCATTAATTATCACGATTGGACAAAAAAAAAGTTTGAGGAACATTCATCTAGTATGCTGCTCCCACCACCCTGTCCACCCCTCTTTTGTCACCCTTAATAAATACATCTATCAAACAAATACAAACAACATAAAGACTATATCCATGAAAATAATCTTTTTAATATCTGATAGATGATTAAAGATACTGTTGACCAACACTTGTTTAATAGCCGCCCCACACCCACACAAGTATAAATAATATAATAAAACGATGGTATCCAATGATTAGTTGGACAAGGATAGATAAATTTTGGTTTCTCTTTGGATAGGTCAAGGATTCGAGCCCGGGAGTACGATAGTGGAAAAAATAACATAGAGGGCTTCAAATGACAGTGTGGAAAGCTGAAATTCGGTAGGAACCTGAGGCTGGATAGAGGGGAGTCCTACATGGAGCAATCACTTGGGAGACGAATCCTTGTGCGTTGTAGTTGAGGATATTAGAGACTTGAGAGTCATTGTGCATTCCACGCGGCTTATGTAGGGATAGTTCCTGAGGGCCCGGAGTTGTTTCTCTGAGGACTAGTCAATTAGGTTCGAACCTCGGTATTAAAAAAAAAAAAACCGATTGTGAGTACTTGGTGGATTTTCATTACTTGATGGTTGATAGTTGATACTACCAAAGGCCCGGCCCAGACAGTATCATGGATCCGGTCCAATACAGAAAAGTTATGGGTAGGGGCCCCCAGTATCACATTTTCAGTCTCTAATTTCTATTTCATTTTCTCTGAGATTTGCTGCTTTGGATCAACCGTTGTATTCCTACCATCAAAATGGTCCAATGGCAGTGGACCAACCAGGCAACCAACAATTATAAATATGGCCCAAGAATTGAACTTCATTTGCAGGTGATTTAATACATCAAACAGTCCAAATCTCTTGTTTTATTGTCTATTCTATATATTATTTTAATACATTAAATAGATTTTATGTGTATAATAATGACATCTTGTACACTGTTGGATAAAATTGGTTTTTCCTTATTTTATTTATTTAGTTCTTTTTAATTAACTATTAGCTCATAAATATTATTAATTGGGCAAAGTCAGCAAATTAAGGCCCTCGAAGCCAAGGTCATCGCATCAAGCTTATGATTCTCAACTCATAATACTAGTTCTCAGAAGCTCAATTCATCATATTCGGTCGACATATAACTTGATCCACGAGGCATAAGTAGCCACTTCCTCATTATTTTTCATTAAGCACATTTTACTAGTTGATTATTTCTTGCGCTTTGAATTTTTCTCATACGCTCTACTTATTTAAGCATCAGAGGGGCTTCCCGGGATACCCCGGACCCTTCTAATCTTGTTGCGTGTTGCGGTCAATTCCTTATACATGGTTTGGACTTGATTGGAGCCAATTCCCTAAACTAGGAGTGAGTTGAATAATTTTTAGCAAAGCATCATACACATTATATTCATATGCTATATTGAAACATTAGATGAAATAGAGAATGAAGAAGGGGATTATGTATGATTCTCAAAGTATTTTTCCTCTCCTTTTGTTTTTGACATGGCAAGCCAAGTTTATTTTACTTATATAGAACATTATATATACCTGAATTTGTTAGGTAAAAAAATCTTTTAGACTTTTAAAAGGAAAAAAACGGATTTGGTTTTGCTAGCAAAGTTATAAAAATATTTAAGTATTGCACTGATTCGAACAATTGTGCTTTATGTAATCAACCAAGAGAATACATACAAACATACTTACAAAACCCACTCACTGCCTTTGATACCGCATCCTATCATAACTATATATGATCGTCAATATTTTTTTACGACTAATAAATAGTGTAAAATATGAGGATCATCAGAGAATAACACAGGGGCACAAAAATCCACTAGCTATACACGTTTTCATATGTTACCAAATTTCACTATTTTATATAGTTCTGTATCTGTACTTTTCTCAGCCTCTCCGACTAACAAAAAGAACAACATATCAGTATTTGCAAAAATATAGCACGTGGAACGAATTATATCCGTGCACATATAGCTTACACGGATCTTCCATTTTATTCTTTTTGTCATTTGGTATTTTAATATATTAGACGGATGTCGCGTGTAGAAAATAATATTTGTTGTATTTATTGACCTATTATTTAGTTGGCCCATTTTATAATGATCAAGGCCCACTCAAGAAATTTCAACATGCAACAAGCCCAAGCATGTTTGATCCATTGGTGTACTCGGGTCATGGATATTCGGATTGCGGGATCCGATTTAATAGTCCGCAGATCCTAATATTCAATTTTGTCCAATTGTTTCCTTGGCTTTGATCATGTCTGTCCGTTTACCCTACTAAACTACCCCAACCCCAAACCCTAACTCATTATCTGAGTCTCACTTTCTTTCTCATCTCTCTCGATTCTTCCGAGTTCTTCAATGCACTCTCTCTCTCTAGAAATGTCATCTCTTTGTTGGATTTCTTGGTGATTTTGGGGTGATTGTGTTAGATCTGAGTGTTCTATTTACTAGTTCACCATCTTTGTGGGTGAATCGAGTTTCTCGTGAGGCAAGGGTTGGTGGGTTCGGGGATTAATTTTTAGGGTTTCGTGGATCGATTGGGTTGATTTGTCTTGGGATCTTGAGGGCGGTTGTGGCTTGGCCTTTTTTGGGTGGCATTTACGGTTCGTGGTTGATTCTCTAGTCACTAATGTGGTTTTGGAGAAATTGGTCTGGCCGAATTATTTTCATATTCGAACTTAGGATTTTTGCCCATATATCTTTTATTCTTTCGATTCTGCAATTTTATTTTTGTTTTGAGTCTTAGAGTAATGTTCTGTGTAATCGGCTTGCAAATCGAGTCTGTATTTTTGGTATACTTTGTGTATCATCCTTTTCTTGAGGCGGATAGATACCCATTACCCAACAATATTATAATCATTGTGTATGTGACATTTATCTAGTATATTGAAATATCAAATAAAATTGAGAACTGGAGTTAAGAGATCAGAGTGCATATATTCCGCATATCATACATAACACTTTGAGATAATAACATCATGTTTGATATATATATATATATATATATATATGGATTGGTTCAAATGAGACCAACCCCTTTAGGTTAGTCCATAGGAACACTTATGAACTCTTGATTTAAAATTTTAAATGGTGTAGATCATTCTAGTTATTTTAGGCTAATAAGAGTATATTTGTACTTTCTATATCATCAATTTATTAAATAGGCAGTAAATATTTTTAATTGTTATTAAGGCAAATACAATCTTACCTTTTCAGTTGACCGATTTTTAGGGAAAAAACGCATCACTTTTATACTTGGTTTTGTTTTATCATATATTTAGTTCAGTGGAATTGTATACTTAGTTCAGTGGACTTGTATACTTAGTCATGTTTTATTGTATATTTAGTTCAGTGGATTTGTATACTTGGTTCAGTGAAATCGTATTATTAGTTATATAAGTAGCTTAGTGAATTTGTATACTTAGTTCTGTGGATTTGTATACTAGTTCAATGAAATTGTATACTTAGTTATATAAGTAATTCAGTGGAATTGTGTATTTAGTTCAGTATAATTGTATACTTAGTTAAATATTTCTGTATACTTAGTAATATTTTAATGTATAGTTTTTTTTTTTTTTTTTACTTCACTGGGGATTGAACCTCTATATTTTAATGTATAGTTAGTTCAATGTAATTGTATACTTTGTTAAATATTTATGTATACTTAGTAATGTTTTAATGTGCAAGTAGTTTTGCCATCGGAATAAATAGACCAATTGAGATCGATAGTGATCTCGACGAGCCTGACGGAACGGAATCCAATCTAAGGAAGACCGAGTCAAACGGAAAAGCTACCTTGAAGTTCCCGAATAAAATGCCTTTCTAGTTTAGCCCCGTCCGGAATAAAATGCCTTTCTAGTTTAGCTTTGGACTTACCGATAATATCAAATATCATAAGAGAAGAAATCGTATCGATACCCGGAGAGATCCAGTCACCCAAACCCGAGAAGATGAAGCAGAAAAAAACCGACGAGTGGGATAGAAAGCAGATTCTCCACCCTGGAAAGAAGTCTGATGAGTGATTTCCTTGACTTATTCAAGGCTATTCTAGTGTAATTGTATACTTAGTTAATTATTTATATATACTTAGTAATGTTTTAATGTATAGTTAGTTAGTGGAATTGTATACTTTTCATTAATTGTTGCATGATTATGTTGCCATATTTGAAGAAGGGAGAGAAAGAAAAGGTGAATCGCGTGATTATGGGGACGTGATCACTAACATATCACGTCCCTAATTTGTAGGAGGCAGTTACCATATTTAGTTTCTTGGATTCCTATTTTACCCCTTCCAATGTATACTTTCATATGAATTGTTGTATATATTTGTTCATATCTTGGCCATTGATTTATTTTTTTGAGTGGTTCAGATTTTTAGGGTGTTTTGTATTTATTTTTTTTGTTTCAACAACTAAGAAGGGTAGGGTGGTTATTTTACAATATAGAATCAATTATTGAGATTTGATGAGATCTCAATCACATTCAATTTGTTTTCCATTTTCATGCGGCACGTGCATTCAGTTTTTGGGTAACCCATATCCCTCATATTCGCATTTTTTTTATCTCCAGTGTATTCTGTTGTTAACTGCTTATGTAATATAATCATATTGCATGTGTAATATAACCATATTGCATGTGTAATTTAATCATATTTATGTTGCATGTGTAGTGTATATTTGTTGCTTATGTAGTATAGGGTTGTAGCTTATTACTTGTATATGTAGTTAATGTATTTGTGTTGCATATGTAGTGTATATTCGTTGCTTATGTAGTATGAGTTTGTTGCTTATAGTGCTTATGTAGTTAATGTATTTGTGGTGCATACATAGTGTATATTCATTGCGTATGTAGTATAGGCTTATTGCTTATGTAGTATAAATTTGTTGCTTATGACTTGTTTATGTAGTTAAAGTAATTGTGGTGCATACGTAGTGTATATTCGTTGCTTATGGATTATGGGGTTGTTGCTTATGATTTGCTTATGTAGTTAATATATCTGTGGTGCATACGTAAAGTATATTCGTTGCTTATATAGCAAGCTTTTGCTTAGTAGTATGGATTTGTTGCTCATGACTTGCTTATGTAGTTAATATATCTAAAAGCACCGGGACACATATATACAAGCAACAAATTACATCTTCATAAGCAACCTTCAAACTATAGTCGAGTTCTAGCAACTATGGCGAATTGTCTGCAACGTTTTTCAGCCCCTGGTAATGCGTTGAAGAAGAAAGATGAAGGATTTCTCACAGTAGTGCGTTGAAGAAGAAGGAGGAGGATTGTTACGTTGATTTTGCTTTGAGATTTGGAAGGATTGCATGAATCCCATGAATACCGTGAATCGCATGAATATTGCTTTGAGAGGATGACTAATTTACCCCTGTGATTAATTAACTACCTTGTAATTTGTAATTTTGCCTCTTAAATCGCAGCCCTTAAAAAAATTAGATATATGGATAGGATTAGTCCCTATGGACTCACCCTATGAGGTGGTCTCATATAACGTTTTTCCTATATATATATATATATATATATATATATATATATATATAGGATTTGGTTCAAATGAGACCACCCTCCTAGGTGAGACAGTGTGGACTCATCTTACCCATTGATCTTAAAAAATGAAGGGATGTGATTAATTCGTTTTTTTTAATTACACGATTTCCGCCAATTTAAGGGTAAGGTGGTAATTTTGTAAGTCAAATTAGTGTTCCCGGGTTTTATTTGAGATTGAAACCGCTAGGATTTTGTGGCGGAATTTAAGGAACATGTTTCTTTCCAAATATTTTTATTTTACAAAGATAGTTAGGGTTCTTCTCTTTGCATAATTAGACATCAAATAATGCATATTTAGTTATTTTATTGGCACTTTGTTTTACTAAAAATATGTGAGAATTGAATATAATGTATTGCATATTTAGTTATTCTCTTTGCATAAATAGGTTCAATATAATGCATATTTAGTAATGAAAATGTGATGTTGCTTTTGGAAATTATGAAAATGAGGTGTTACATAATGTCTTGCATATTTAATTATTCCACACTTTCGCATAGATGGTTTCTAGATAATGCATAGTTAGTTGATTTTGTTGCATAGTTTATGACGTCTTGCATAGTTGGTTATAGTGTACTACATATTAGTTTTTTTTTGCATAGATAGTTTTGGATAATGCATATTTAGTAGATTTTTGTTGCATATTTTCAAATATGTAATATCCTGAGATATATGCATCGTTTCATAATTATATATGCAACATTTCATAAGTATTTATACATCATTTCATAAGTATCTATGCATCGTCTTATTCGTGAAAATTACGAGTTTTTAAGAGTTTATTTTAATGGTGGGTTTCGAGTTCTCCATTGATGTCTACACGGATGCATCGTCTTATTCATGGTTGTTTCATTTGGAATAGAAATCATCTTCTTCTTCACAATTTTTTTCTCTATAAAATCAGTTTATAAAGTGTAGGTTGAATATAAACGAGTTGATTCTTCGTCGTTGTTTTTCATTTGAAACATAAATTGCATCTTCTTCACTATTTTTTTCACGAGTTCGAGTTCTTTCATTTGCGTTAATGGAGAAGGCTAAGAAAGAGAGGAGAGATGGAGAGAGACGTGTGTGTGTGTGTGTGTGAGAGAGAGAGAGAGAGAGAGAGAGAAAGAGAGAGAGAGAGACGTGAGATTTGAGAGATGGATGAGAGAGAAAGAGATTTGATTCCATTCTTATAACTACCTTGTTATGTTATTTTACCCTATTACCCTTATGTTGATTAAATTAATGTTTTAATATATTTTTTATCCATTAAATCACACCCATTGAATAATAGTGGGGGATGGTTGAGATTAGTCCATTGTGTCTCACCTAGAGACATGGTCTCATTTGATCCTCCCGTATATATATATATATATATATAATAATAATAATAATAATAATAATAAATCAATATATATATATATAGATATATATGTGGTTAGGAATTCAATCCATCTTCTTCCCTTATAAGGCATACTAAACTCAATATATTAATGTGATGAGAAGTGAGATCAATGTTTGTTACGTATTTTGTCCAGTGCCTTTACGATGTTCTGATTATATGGATCAATTAAATTTATTGAGATTTACAAAAAATGTTTTAGATTTATATAGTTTATAATCCAATAGAGCTTACAAATTGGTTTTTCATTTATAGTAATTAGTTGTAAGTTTCTTCTTATTAATGGATGCTAAAATATAATATATATATATATATATATATTAGGGGTCAGTTCTCATGAGACCATCTCCTGCGGTGAGACCGTATGAACTAATTTGGACCGTTATAATAAATCAATAAATGGTTGAGATTGAAGCATTAAATCTAATACTATTATTTGAATACTAAACCGATTAAGGGTATAATCTACAAGGATCTTATGGAAATTGGTAAGCGCCATGTGATCTCCTAAAATTATGGAACCATATCTTCCATTATATATTCACATTAATCTTCTCCTTAAAAAATGCCCTAATTAATTTACCATATATAATCAATTAGCACGAGCCCCTATGAATATTGCAATAATTATGCATTTTATTAAACAACATCTTGATTGTAAATTTAATATTGCGAGTAATTATGCATTTTATTGAAATAACAATAAATATTTCCTTTTAAGCAAAACATTAGATGCATGTTCCCATTGATATCTATCGTCCATGACTCTTTAAATATACATTGATATGCTCACAAACTAATTGACACGTACATTATGAATTAGCGCTATATGTGGTATAGTTCAATATATTACTTGCATAGATAGATCATACGTGTTGCATATATAGCTTATTTTCATGTTCGAAATTTTATTGGTAAGATTAGTGTGTTTGTTTAATCGATCAAGCGTCTCTCAATCAATATGTATGCAAAATTCTGCATATATTTATACGTAAAAATCGTACAAAAGTTTGTATTATTTCCCTACAGAAAAACTCATGTCGCAAAAAAAAAAAGCACACCACATGTATGTTTATGCATCAAAATTTGGTTAGACTAGTGTGTTGTATATATAGCTTATTTTCATGTTCAAAATTTTATTGGTTAGATTAGTGTGTTTGTTTAATCGATCATGCGTCTTCCAATTAATATATATATATATATATATATATGCAAAAATTTTGCATCTATTTATACGTAAAAAATCGTACATATCCAAAAATTACCTATTTGTGCAACAACAATTACCTATTTATACATCACTAATTTAACTTATTACATATCCAAAAATATGTTTCACTAATTTAACTTATGCATCAACAATTACCTATTTATGCAGCAATAATTACCTATTTATGCATCACTAATTTAACTTATTACATAGCCAAAAATATGCATCACTAATTTAACTTATGCAGCAATAATTACCTATTTATGCACAAAATGACCATTATATAAGCAGTTAGAAAACACCAGCGCCATTCAATACTAAATAATTGTCTTTCAAAATTAAATTATATCAAAATCGGTCATCGCCAAACATCAACAACTTGTATTGCATCGCATTGCAAAACCAACCAACAAAATAAAAAACGCCAACCCATTAAACTTTACCGGAAAAAAAAGGAATTTAGTCCAACAATTTCAAGTTCTAAATCCAAAAAACATAAAAACCCAACTACATAATATTATTCCCAGTTAGGAACCTCTTTGCTTCTTCCAAGTTTTCCCCCTTACTTCATTAAACTCATCAACAGTAATGGCATAGCACTACTTCATTCGAAGATTTAAAATCTTAGCATATGTGTCACCCTTTGCGCCTTACCTTGCCCCTGAAAAAGTATGCATATATAAGTCAATAATTATGTATATATATTTCATGCTTGATGCATGATTCATAAACATAAACATGACAATCAAAAATTTAACATGTAAAACATTAAAAAGTTGTTATCTATGAAATAAAAATGGTCTATACATACATTACACTACTCTCACTATATCAGTTGTGATGCACATGAAATAAAATCAAAAAACTCTCACAACAAAAACAATGAAGAATAATGTTTGAAAAAATGATGCATAAATATGTTCATCTTGCCGCATACATCTTTGAATGACATATGCATAATTAAAATCAAATATAAAAAACATGTTGCCTAATTTAAAAATGCATCAAACAAAAAATAGCAATATTGAAAAAAAAACTAACTGCAAAAACACATGATGATCCAACATAAATATATATATATATATATATTCTAGCTTTAAACCAACCCTCCCCCCAAAACTGAAAAAAATCAAAAGAACAAGAAATTAACTACATTAAAAACTGAATATTTCATAAAAAACCATGAAAAAACTAGTAATTTTTAATAAAAACAAGTCCATTAAGAACATGCAAAAAAAAAAAACCGAGACTTGAAATCAGAAAAACAAAATCAAAACAAAAGTGATACATCAAAAAACTGTTAAAAGGAAAAAACGTACCTACAACGAACGAGAACCTTCGACTTCTTCAACTATTGAGCGAAAAACACCGTTGAATATTGCTTAATGGACTTAATCCTAATCAGCAACAACCTCCTCTTCCCAAACGCCTAGAGCCGAGATTGTGTGCAAAATCTTTGCAAATATGATAATGTGAAAGATACGTGATCATGATAATGTAAAAGAGATGTGCTAATGTCTGCAATATCTTTGCAAAATCTAATCCTAATCAGCAGCAATAATCATGGATGATAATCTATTCTTTCTCTCACATACCATATAAAATTACATACATATCCTTAATTAAAATTTTGTCCATCATAAATTTACCTATTTATCCTTATAACTGAAAAAAAAAACGTTATTTTTTACCTTAAATAATTGAAAAATCACATCCATCCATCTTGAAAAATAAACGGACCAGATTAGTCCCTATGGTCTCACCCTGGCATATTGGTCTCATTTGAACCAATACATATATATATATATATATATATATATACACACACACACACTAATGCATTTGTAAAATGTAATAATAATAAAATATGAAGCCAAAAGATGCAAAAACAGAAAGGGAAAATTACAAAATTGGTCTAGTTTGCAATTTCGGTCATATAAATATTGAGTTTGCAAAATTGGTCCTATAAGTTTTATACCTAAGCAATTTCAATCCTGTAAGTTTTGAGTTGTCGCAATATTGGTCCCTTGGGGTTATTTCATATTTTAAAAATACCAAGAATACCCTTGTCTATTCAAATAGCTTAAATGACTAAGTGATTTGCCTAAAATGGTATCAGAACGTGTGTTTATTATGAACTTTAAGTTATATTTATTATTTTTATGTAATTAATAACTGGTGAGGAGAATTTTCTCCAAGAAAATGGATCTAAACGAATGTCAAAAATGTATACAATACAAGAGATATTATGGAAGCATGTTGGGCCTGATATGGCCGTAATGGACTATATCCGTTTTATCAAAGACTTAGTCTGAAATCAGATTATTTAGAATTGTGAGACTTAAAAAAAAAGAGGTTCTCATACTCTTGAAATTTGGGCTTATTTTGATAAAGTAAGCTGTGTTGTGTTGAGGACTAAAATTGCTAATTCTCGAAGGTTATAGGACTATAATTGCTAACTTTAGAAAGATAAATGACCAAAAATGCCATTTGATCATAAAAGTAAAATTGTCCAGGACCAAAACTGCAATTTTAATAATTAGAGGACTAAAATTGCAACTGTCCAAAAATACAGAACTAAAATTGCAATTTACCCAAACAGAAACAAATACCCTTAAAAACATAACAATTCCCTTAAAAAAAACATAACAAATAATTACAACATTGGTACACAACCTCCACGAGAGACAAACTAAGATATGTTCAACAGAGAATCACACTTTGGAATTCAGAAACAAAATAAAAACCTGAAAACAAAGACACTTTCTAACGCTAAGATCACAATCCACATTCAACAAAGAGCTCGAGAGATTCCTTTGGTCGACAATCCCAAGGACATGTTTGTTTGTTGGTAGCTAACCACATTTTTCCGAAGCAACTTTTATTCCATATATTCCCCCCAATCCACGTCACCACCATCTTAGTCAAACACGCCGCTCCGGAGTCCAGTACGGCGCAGCAGGGCTAAAGTACGCCGACACCACCCGCGCATCCAATAGCTCCACAATAGGCGTGAAGCTCACGCACCTCGGAGCTTTGTACTGATTAATCGACGCGCCTCTAGAAATCGCGTAATCCATAACCTCCTCAAATGTCCCATTTTTCACAACCCTGATCTCCAGCGGACCGACCGAGTTATCCGCGACCCGGCACTGTCTGTAAACCGAGTTCATCGACTCCTCCATAACAAAACAGCATTTCGCCAAAACGTCGTCGCTTGGGGCATTAACCGGATCTTTCACAAGCAATTCCCAATATATAACATAATGACCCGGAATCGTACTCGTATCCGCAAAGCTAGTATACTCCACCACAGTAGTGTTAAAATCCTTCAGCAAAACCGATGCGTTTTCGACGGCTTTCTGCAACTCGGACTCGTCGGTTTTATCCGCGTCGATGCTGAGTAAAACGTTTTTCCGTCTCACGAATTTAAATTGTGGGGCCGAGTTGTGAAACTCGGTGACCCGGAGAATATCGCCGACTCGGTAGCGGCACAGACCGGAGTAGGTGGTGACGACCAACTCGTACTCTCTGCCGACCTCCACGTCAGCCAGATCCACCGTTTCCCGGTTCGGGTAAACCGGATTAGCCGGGTCGTGAGGGATGAACTCGAAATAACCCATGTTCGGCATGATGGTGTACGAAACTTCGGAGGGTTTCGTCATGGGCTTCAAATTTAGCCCGAAATAACATTCGGAGGAGGCGTACATGGTGCAGGCTTGTGGGAGCCCACCACTGTAGAAATCCAGAAGGGGTATGTATTGGGCCATGGCCCCAGTTACAATGACGTCCAGATATTTCGTGTTGGGCCAGATTCTAGGGATTATCCGTTCCCAATTCTCGCCCTCGCATTCGTTGACAATAAATTCAGCTAAATTAGGGTTTGGTTTGAGAATTTTGGCCATACGCTCTTTAATAGATAGATCTGTAACTCTAGGGTTTAGTGACCCGGTTGAGATGTCGTGGGCCAGGTGGCGCCAGTTTTGTTGAAGGAATTTAATGGCTCGGAGGAGACCCGATGCGAAAACCGCTCCGACCCGGAGAACATCTTCTCGCATTAACAGGCCGCAGAGCATTTGTGTGTACATGCTTTGGAAAGAATCGGGGCAGAGAATGGCCTCATCGGGGCTGGTGTAGACGTTGTACGGGTCGTAGGGTCGGGTCTTGAAATGGTCGCTTTTGTAGTAGCTGGTTAGAACGGGTCGGGCTAGCAGCCCGCCTGGAGTCTTGGTTTCTGCCTTCACGAATAGAAAGTAAAGCCCTTTCCCTTTGTCCAGGTCTGGAACATATCTGTTGAGGAGTTGAAGATTTTAATTAGCAAATTAAATATCTTTTTAATTTCTACATTAGTATTTGTGGTAATAGTTTAGATTAGCACTTATGTTTATGTTTTTCAAAAACATATTTTAGCAATTTTAACTAAAACTTGACGATCATATCTTTCTGTATTCTCTGATTATTTACTTGGTCATTTTTTAAAAATTGATCACGCACTTAACTCGGTACCGAATCATATAATTTAGTATCGAATTATGTGTCTCAGTATCGAGTTATGTACCGGTCTCAAAAATGAAAAAGGGAAAAGTCGCAAAAATCCGTCGGACTCTTAGTATATAATAGAGATGTAAAAATAGGGGAAAAGGCTCACAGGTTCATCACAGGCATGAGGAGACTATACAGCAGTTGTCGGCGGTCCATTTCTTGTCGAATTGTGGGCATGAGTTTCCTTTCACCAGCTGATGTCCCAGAACTACAAATTAATTTTCGGATATACGACTGTCAGCCCAAAACATATATATTTATCTTAAATTATGGAACATTAGATGTGTAAATATTTGGTTAATTGTATAGGTTTTCATCCTTTTCAAGTGTGAATTTAAAGTTAAAGTCGTCTTAGAATATTTGTAAGTTGCAGATAGGCATATAATCTCATGAGTAAATATCAACAAATCTTAATTCCCATATATTGTCCTTTTGCACATGCAAGTGCAAAATTTAACTCTGGTATTTAATAACACATAGAATTCAAATCAAGTTAACAAACATGAAAAATAAATTAAAACTTATAAAATCCTTCAAATTTTTTAGAGACAACAAAATATCTTCAATACTTTTTCGTCTCCCAAAATTCAAAGCATATATATCGTACATATACATTTACCTAGTGATGAATTAAGAGATTTCATAGTTCAAGTTTTGGGTTCAATATAATGAACATGGATCAATTTATGTGCTATATATTTGACAGAAGGACCCATTTTGAACCATCAACTCGAACTTATCATTATGATAAGAGTTTAGTTCAAGTTGACGCAGCAACTAATTGCAGCATAAGGGGACCCACAAAGAAAACTGGAAGTTACAACTAGTACCATGAATGCTCTAATTAATTATCTTAAGAAATATCACCGATCAAAAAAAAATTATCTTAAGAAATATCACCAAACCTTTACTTACAGAAACGCAAACCAACATGACAAACACAAATAAATAAACAAAGACTTAAACCCTTAGATTTTAAGAAGAAAATATTTACGGTACCTTTTCTTCCATAAGTGATCAAAACATAGCAAAAATATTTACCTAGTGAGGAATTCAGAGATGGGGTGAGAGCAAAAAATTGGGGATCGATCGCCATTTGCAATACGTTGGATCTCCGGTTGAAGATCCTCATACGTGACGATCGGAACCCTAGACTTAAACGTATATCCATCAGTAGCACCATCAAGCTTAAACCTCTGGAGATATTCAGTGTTGGCATTTTGAGCAAGTATTTCAGCCAACACCTTTTCTTGTACCTTGTCAGCATTTTTGGTCATCTCTTCAATAAATTGAAGAGCCTTAGCAAATTTCTCATTTGCAGGCAAGGAGAGAGCACTAGAGTCAACAACCATGGTCAAAGACTAAAATTTCAAATAGAGAAAAGAAATTTAGAGAATTGGATATCTGAGATTATGGTGAAAATTTTGAGGACGAGGGCTTGGTTTATATAGTGACGAAATGTAGGGGATTTTTCCGCCTAGTCCTAGTTGGAGGCCCACATGTCACGTAGGATTGTACACGTAGCAATTGGACTTATGTGCTTTTTCATTTTCTGTTTGGATGCAAGCATTTCATTTTTGTTTTGGATATTTGAAATATATCTGTACTAGGTTTTGTAGCCAAAAGAGGTGACATGTGGGGACCGCTTGACGTCACTGTGGTTGCTGTGGAGGGAACATGTGGGCCCAACAGGGGTCCACGTAGGCATATTCCAGCATGGGATTTTTTGTCCGGGCCGGGGAATATGTTGGTCACGAACAATGACATTCTGCCGGCGAACTTGGCATATTTCTTGCCTAGGAGTAAAAACCCCACATACGCATATTTTGGACAAAATTCTTTTTATGATTTTGCTAATAAAATTGAACGTTTTTCTACTGAAATTGATCAGCCAATTGCAGGCATGTTTCCTCTCATTTCTTTGTCTTTATTTTTATTTTATGTATGAATTTCTGACGTCAATGTTATTGTTACACTAAAATATACTCTCTCCATATTCAAAATAATTGACGTTTTGACACATAAAAATTTCTTAAAAAACAATGACATTTTAAGGGCTAGTGAGAATTTTTTTCCCCAAATTACCCTTAAATATATCATTTTCCAACTAACACTAATGTCGTGAGCGGAACCAAGATTTGTTGTAGAGGGGCCGAGTCAAAGTCACATAATTTAATATTTATTATATATAATGACAAAGTTTAAATTACTATACTTTTGTCGAATAAATATTATTAATTTACTAAAATTTAGAACACCTCTCTTACTAAAAAAATCATTAAACAAGTGAAAGGTTTAATTTTTTTAGCAATTTGTTTTGAAAGATGTACAGAAATAGTTTAGTAGAAATTGATCCTCCAGTAGTACTCTCTTTAACTTAATTTATGAAAATTAAATACTTTTATCTAATGAATAACAATTAAAAGGCTAAAATAGATCAATACTGCAAAATAAAGACAAACAAAAATAATTACTTTAACAATCCACCTAAAAAAAGAAAGAAAGGAAAATAATGGATGATGGTTGTTTCACTATATTAACCCAATAAAATGATTAATATATATTTGAGTGCAAAAACGAAGAAAAGAATATAAAGTTCTTACTGCTCGATGCACTTCTATCATGATATAAACTAACGAAAATAATATATTGCGACAATAAGTAACAAAATAAAGAAAAAAAAACAGAGCACAAAAGAATAGCAAAAGATTATTATCAACTAGATCTATAAAGAAAGAAAATTGCCAAAATTTTGAGGGGAGAGAGCGGAATTATTGTGTATAAATTGACAAAATGTCTTGGCCCAAGAATTATAGTAAATGTTAAATAGAAATCAATATTCCAAAAAAAAAGGACAGTGATAGAACATTATTATCATGAAAGTAAATACATATATAATTATTTTTTATTTGGAGTTGGGATCATTAGATGATTTTTGTCAAAAACTAAAATAATAATAAAAAAAGAAATTGGATCGAGTTGGGCGGGCAGCCCCCCGTGGCATATGTAGTTCGTCACGACTAATGCTTAAAGTTTGTTTTGCTTCAAAACAACATTTATGATTAATTAAGATTATATTGGATATTTTGACATAATCCTTAACATGTATGTTTTTTCCTAAAATGATACTTATTTTGAATATATAGGAGTGAGTAGAAGTTAGGATTCCAAACTCATATCATTGGTCATAGGAGAATTCACAATCTTTATATATATATATATATATATATTTGATTGTACTATGGGAGAGAGTACTTTAGGAGAATGCATTAGACATGCATATGGGGAAAAATATAAGGAAATGATCGCTACAAAAAAACACCGTCAGTTTACCGATAGAATTACTGAAAAAAATGATTTTGTCACTAAATTTTGCAGTTATCTATAGAATATCGATAAAATAAAAAAAATAAATTTTTCCTAAAATATACCAACTAATTACTAATAAATCACCAATAGTTTTTAAATTTACTGACATAAATATTGTAGGTATTTTACCAATAGTTTTAGATTTTGTTGGCATTAAATATTTACCTACAATAATTCTACTTACATTAATTTACAGTTATCTTAATATTTACCTACAAATTTTTCAGTTTGTAAATTGATTTTTTCTTGTAGTGTTATATGATATACATTTTAATGTTATTATGAGATAAATTAATAATGAAAAGAGAGTTGAATTGTTTCAAACCAAACATAACAATTTTTATCATAAAATAATGATTAAAATTGTGTTTTGTCCCTCCTATATTGCTCTCATTTCCGGCCCCTATAAGTTGTATTTGCCCCCACAACCCTATAAGTCTTAGGTTTGCCCTGCCTATGAGGCTCTATAAATTAAAATTAACGAGTCGAAGGCATATTTACAATTTTTTTTTTTTGAGAAATTATTTACAAGTTTGATTATTAACAAAGAGATGCAAATCATAGGCAATGGAATTGATTATGGATTCCAAAAAGGATAAATCTAAATGGCCATAATATGGCTGGCTATAAAGACAAATTCATCATTTCTCTTATTAATGAGAAGGGTGATATAGTAATTTAATATTTTATTTGACTACTCTACCCTTCCCACCTAAATACCAATAACTCCACTATTTAGAATTTGAGATTCAAATTTCTCTCTCTTCATTAAATTATTCTTTTTACCTTTTCAAGAAAATAATTTGTTTAACAAATTAATTGATGGATTAATACTTGAATAAGAAACATATATTTCGGATGTACAAGAGCTTTTCATATGCATTGTCCCTTTTAACAATCAATACGTGAATCAAGTCAAATTAATTTTTAAAAGTTTATAATCTTTGCCATAATTTTTTTGAATTTTCATCCAAAAATCAATACACATAAAAATATCTTTAGTAGGAATATTGGAATTTAAAATATCATATAAATGAAAATCAAACAAACACTAATAAATTAGTTAAATGCTAAATTAAGTTTTCAGATTCTCTAATGCCAGGTATAATTTGACCACTCCGACAATCAAATTGGATTTTCACTTATTCTATTGACATCTCGATATATAAAAGAATAAAGTATCAAAAATATATGAATTTATTTTGAGAAAATATTTTTAAAGAATGAAGATATTTAAAAACAAAAAAAAAAAATCCAAACATTCTAATATACATGAGCAAGTCTCTTGTTAGACGGTCTCACGGATCTAAATCCGTGAGACGGACCTCCTAAGGGCTCCGTCTTGAAAACATGAACCATGAAAATAAATTTAAAAATAATAATGAACCATGAAGAAACAAAAATAAACCCTAAAAACATGAACCATGAAGAATAAACTCGAAAAACAAAAATAAACCCAAAAAATAAAAAATAAACCCTAAAAAAAACTAAAAATCCTAAAAACCCAAATCAATTAAAAACAAACCCAAGAAACAAAATAAACCCTAAAAAACAAATATAAACCCTAAAAAAATAAAATCGAAAAAAAAAAAACCTATAAAACTTTGTGTAAGGGCTCAGTCTCACGGATCTAAACAGTGAGACCGTCTCACGCAAGTTTTCGCCAATATACATTAGTTTCATGCAGATTTAATGTATTAAAACAAATCCAAACATTCTAGTCCAAACATATTTTACTCGTCTTCCAAATTGAAGCATTGAACAATGTTCAATAATTGTTCGTTTTCGCCTACTTTAATATATGACAAAGACTTACATAAGTCCATCTCATGGATCTTTATCCGTGAAACGGGTCGAGTCGGTCAAGTCAAGTAAAATCATGTCAATAAAAAGGTTAATTCTCCGCCAAAAATAGTGTGGTAATACCTTTTGAGAAAACGATAATAATTTTAAGACAATTAATATCTTTGAGCAAAAAAATAATATTTTATTAATAAACATGTAATACTTTTTGATTTTATATTTATTTTTATGTGAAACTAAAAATACCTAATTTGTAATTTGCTCATTTCTTGTTGAGTATACTATGGTGATCAAATCTTCTTAACAAATTACAGTCACGTAAAATATGCATTAAGTTGTAATGCAATATGACTACAACATAAGTGACATAAGGTAACACCCAAAAAATATTACATAATAGCCATAAAATGTTACTATAGACAATAGGTAGTACTTTTTATCGTAATACATCTGTCCGTGCTACCTATAGTCTACGGTATCACTTTTAATAGCTTTAGTGACACTTTTTAAGTGTTTATTGTAACACTGTAAAAGTATAATTATAAAATATTACATATAAGTCTAACGTAGCACTTTTTTATTAAAATATAATAAAAAAGCATCAAACCCAAGACAAATAAATAATAGAATTAACACTTTTTAGCAATTGGTTATGTATCACTTATATATATATATATATAATAGAATTAATAGCAATAAGTTAAAAATTAACAAATAAATAATCAATATATTTTATTTATAAAACCTTAAGTTATGTTAATGCTATAAGTAAACTAACTAAAGGCTCGTATACAATAAATAGACAAAATAAAGGGTAAAAATCTACAAAAATTGGCATATATTAATATTCATAGATTAATATTACTAAAATATTAAAAAAAATAAAAATTAAGAAAAACATTGCTCTAGTCTTTCCCTACTTTTAGGTATGGCGTCCCGAGTTATTTATTATTTTTAAAAAAAAGTGTATCATTATTTAAACATCCCGGCATCACACATTTTTCAATTTCCATGCAATTTCGAAGTGTCATTAAAATATGTTATATTATTTAAGTAAAAAGACTTAGTACACGCTTTGTAACTATGTGTTTAATACTTCGAAACAATACTTTATTTCAATATTATATACATAAATTAAGTTAAATCTTTCAAAAATTAATTATTATTATTATTATTATTATTATTATTATTATGTGAATATTATATAAAAGACAAAATAAGAAGGTTAATTACATATATCAGTAGACTGATTATTATTAAATACTTATTTTTAATGATGTTAAGTTATAATTTAATATAATATAAAATACTATATTTTAATTTTATGTAAAATAAATATAAGTATAAATATAATTCACATAAGAATATATTAAATATTATTAAATGATTATCTTACTCTATGCTATAATCAAAGTTAAAATTGAGTTTGAGTTTATGAAAACGAATTTCGAAATTTAGATTTACCCAATTGAAAAATTATTATTAACTTTTGCATTGAAAACTATCACATTGATTCTCGATCTCAAGAATGTGGGCTCAAGGGAAAATAAAGTGGCACCATTTATATGTGTATTTAGAGCTACAATGGTTTAAGGATTGTACAGTCATTTCATTTCCTTAAGCATTATTAAATATTAATTAAAAATAATCTACCTACTTTATGGACATCCATAATATGGCCATTTAGCACTTCCCAAAAAATATTGGTTGTGCAGCAATCACGTGTGGACATCCTCGATATTTGTCATTTACGACGTTGCTAGAATTTCTGTTTTGTAGGTATACTTTTTGTCAAGTATTGTTATCGCCTTTTTTAATACCTCTATGTGGGATAGCTTTAATTTTTCATTAGAATAGCTAAGTGGCAGTTGCATCAGGACTTTTATTGTTTTCATCGCCTAATTATTTTAATCTTGTTTTTCTTGATATTTCTATTATTAGCTCTTCTTTCCTTATAACTCCAACGCGCGCGCGCAGTCGCAGAAGAACCCTCTTCGATCTGATAAATCAAAAAATAATATAATTATTGAGGTTTCAAAGAAATAATATAATATGCAATTCAATTTTTTTATATCATGTGGCATATATTTCATCTTTTATTTCAACAATATAGATACATGTCACGTGTGCATTCACAACAAATAATAATCCTTTTGAGATTCTCAGAGATGAAGATGAACAAATTTCTCATGAAAAGATTAATTCGGAACAAGTTCAAACTCGCGAGGAGGCCAGGGGTCAAGTCATAACAAGAGTAATGGTGATTACATGGGAGATATTAATCATGCAGGGGCAATAAATACCGATCGAAGGATGGTTCTTCATCAACCATTGCAAAGCAAAATTTGTGGTAGCTTCGGATAATATGGTTATGTCGCAAGTTTAGATGATAAAGGTAAAGAGAGCTTGCAACGAGCTATGGGCATGATCTCACGCAAATATGCCTATTAATGACTATGAGTTCAACATCGCTACTGCTGCCGGAGAGTTTCCAAGCGATGACGGCAACCGCACGGTGGTCGGATATGGCGGAAGATGAGGAACAAGAAGACGAGGAACAAGAAGTTTTAAAGACAAAGATAGGTGGCCCCTCCACCACTCCGCTTGTCTTTCCCTGATGTAATTCTTCAAAAGCTCTGAAGTCTATGGCAATTGTGGCTCGTGGATCATGGGCCGACATTCCACAGGCTACATTAGACCATCAAAAAATTACTCGAGCATGTGCTAAAAAAACAACTAACTATGTCATTCGAAGATCTTCTAGAAATAGACGTCCTTCGTTTAAATTGCATTTTAAGTTATTTTGTTGTTTCCTTTTTCTGAATTTTAATATTTTCTTTCCTTTGCTACCTGATCGATTTGTGATCAGGACTTTTTCCTTTCTTTTATATATTTCTATTTATTAAAAAAACGTGTGCATTCACAACATTATCGTATACATCTAGCGTAAATAATGAGGGTTAATATAGATGAGCCGAGTTGATGGGCTTTTCCCATTAGACCGATCTGATGACCCTTTCTTATTGGGCCGAGCTGATGAGCTCTTCTCATTGGTTTGATCTGATGAGCTATTCTTATTAGGCCGAGTTGATGAGCTCAGACATTGAAGATTGTATTAATTCCCTATTGGGCTGAACTGATAAGCTCTGTTTATAGGGCTGAACTAAGGTGCTTGTTAATTGAAGAAACATGGACAAGGGCCAATAGGTTGAGAGCTGCTGGACTGACCTAGTGGGCTTTTGCTAAAAATTAACTGATGGGCTATTAAATCTGTATAATTATAAGCTTGGTCTAAGACCTAGGGTGGCCATTATACATGATAGGATTTCACATGAGAAAAGTTGAACTATTGACCTGAAGCAGGTGAGCTTAGCTTGGATCCGGTGAACCCGAAGGCGAATTAGGGTTTTGGAGATTCGATCTTATCTTAATTATGATTCTGTTACCAAATCATAATTGAATTTGGATTTTACGGAAATCCTAATCCGGGCTAAGCTATAAAAGCCCAAGTCCAGGTTCACTTCTACCCTAATCACACTTTATACTCATTTTTATATTATTTTGTTTCTTTCTTGTTGAGCACTCTTCTAACTTAAGCATCGGAGAGGGCACGCCGGAGCACCCCTCCGGCCCCTCTTTTGTGCAAGTTCACGGTGGAGTTCGGTCGGAGAGCGATTTCAAGGAAGTGGAGCATTTTACGAGCAACCAATAAAATTAATGGCGATAATGGAATAAGTGATTAAATGCTATTTGATATGAAAACTCCTTCGACCCTGTAAAAGTTGACCTCTTAGAGCATCCCCAAAAGACTCTTCAAATGAAGAATTCTCTTCATTTTAAAGAGTCATCTACAAAAAACCATCTCCAACAAACTCTTTGTTTTAACATTTAAATTTAGAGAATGAGTTTTCAATCTCCAAATTTGGAGAGCAAAAACAACTCTCTATAATTAATTGCATGATGTTTCTTGCACTTTGAATTATCTTTTTGATTAACACTTTCTAAAACCAACACAAATTTTGCATAATTTTATTAATTACTTCTAATATTCCATGTGTAATAAATTAATGTTGGGAAAAGATAAAATAAAGAGTCAAATATAAAGAGAGTGTTGGAAAATATCAAAAATTTCACTCTTTAAATTTAAAGATGCTCCTTATTTTGCAAGATATGCTCTTTAAATATAAAGAGTCTCTTGGGAATGCTCTTACAATTTTAATACTCCCTTTGTCCCTAAAGATAGGCAAGTAGAATAATTCACACAGATTAAGAAAATATAATAAATGCAATTGAGATAATAATTGTTTTCCATATTCTTCCTATTAAATGGTGGTATATAATTTAAAGTGTATTAAATAGTGGTAATTTAGTATATTGTTGTTTAATTAATACTATCAATAAGGAAATAAGCTTATAATTTGGGACGGACGAAAAAAGAAAGGTGTCCTATTTTTTTGGGACGGAGGTAGTATCTTGATATTATTTTGAATTACTATATATGTAATTGATTGCACTTAATTAATGAATTTGGAGTTGAATGTAATCATCATATGTATCCGACAATCTTCTTACAAAAGCAAAATGGAAAGTTAAATGTAATCTAGAGTTAAGCAAATTTGGAGTTGATAGGATCCCACTGCAACTGTGGATTGATACTTAAATTTGGGGTCAAACATCCACTCTTAAGCTAGCTAGCCTTTGTGGTCTAGAGTTAAGACAAAAGGCTTATCATAATTAAATTAATTGGGTGATAAAAATGAGGTTGCCTGTTAAATATGACAGTTGGATTGGCTCTATGGTGATAATAATTACTTAATCCCAATAACTGAGAGCTTTTAACACAAGTCACAAGAAAATTCTAGTTTTTCGATCGAATTTACTGATGGAAATGATTTTATCACTAAATTTTACAGTTACCTACAGATCGATACTAACAAAATAAAAAAAATTATTTTTCTCCAAATTGTACTGACAAGCTACCGATAAACCATGGGCAATTTTTAAATTTACCGGCAGAAATACTATAGGTATTAGATTTGTAGGTAAATATTTACCTACAATGATATCACCTACAACGATTTTACCTGCACTTTACAAATATCTTAATATTTACCTGCAGAAGATCTGTAGGTAAACCGGGCTTTTTCTTATAGTGTCACTAGCAACTTTCTAACTAAGATCATTAAACATAGATATAATTGGTGCGCTTGTTAAAACTATCTGTAACACCTGGAAAAAAAAGTGTATTTAATTAGTTAGATAGCCCATTAGCGAATTATTATTATTATTATTATTATTATTATTATTATTATTATTATTATTATTATTATTATTATTATTACAGGATTGATTATCCAATTACATGGCCCATGAGGAATCCTAAGGTGCTTGGGAAACTACCTAGGTAATTATATTTGGAGTCTTTCGTTATTAGGGTTTATTATACCACATTAGAGATGACAAAAACAAAAACGCTCCAGCTTTATTTCTCTCTATGCCATTCAGCCCCCATCATCTACCACACAACCACGACGAAGTTTCTCTTCAACGCCATGATCCCTCAATTGCCTTTCCTATTTCATTCTCAACTCCTAAGGTAATTTAATTCTAAATTTCGAAACCCCAGATATACTATTCAGAATTTTCTAAGATTTTAATATGTTATTCCTCATAAAGTTTTTATCGTACAGTAAAATTTCATATTAATCCGATGATTACTTTTGTAGTTATTGAATTTTCAAACTAAGATGCTAGAATTTATGTTATTCCCTGTTTTCGTTTTACAAAATCCAAAACCCTACTTACACATATCCAAAATTTGTGCAATTTTAATATGTTATGTTATCATATGTTTATAATATTCAGTTAAATTTTCATATACGTTTGAGTTGTATTTTATTTTATATGTAATTCACATTCACGCTTTCCAAATCTTGAATATACTCTGTTTCTGATTTACAAATTCAAGAAACCATATATAAAGACCTTCAAAATACCTGAATTTTTATGTGTTACATATTATAATGTATACTACCTTGTGATAAAATAACAGATCATTCCAACTTATATTTATTTGAATATTAATTAGTCTCCAAAACGTTACAGTTTTAGCTATGACAAAAGGTTCAGTTTATGAAATTCAAAAACTAAATTTAACGAAATTTAAATATTATGATTTTTGGATATGTTATACTATGGTATGTGTGTTATACGTAGTTAACATTCTAGATCCTATAGTACTATATTTATTTAAATATGATTTTGCTTCCATAGTTGCAGGATTTTCTGTTATAGCAATTTTATTTTCACAAATTCAAAACCTATAGCTAAACATATCGAATCTTTGTAAATTTTTTATATGATATATATTTTTAAATCTATTATCTACTGTAAAAATGTTGAATAATTATAGTAAAGATTTTATGAGAAAATATTATTCGATCCAAACTGCGCAAATATTTAGTATTATTCAAACCTACCAAGTTGAACCCTAAGCCTTAGGAATATACTGTGAGCTTCCAAGAATATTATATATTTTAGTGC
Source organism: Rehmannia glutinosa (assembly GCA_016081115.2). Taxonomy (NCBI): domain Eukaryota; kingdom Viridiplantae; phylum Streptophyta; class Magnoliopsida; order Lamiales; family Orobanchaceae; genus Rehmannia; species Rehmannia glutinosa. The sequence continues at coordinate 150,035 of JABTTQ020002247.1, forward strand.
TTCCGATATTGAGGTTAATACTTAAATTTTGACTTCTAGGAACTAAGATGTATATATATATCCATGTTAGGAGACGAGGATGGCGTGTTCTGAAGTTCAATAGGGATATTGCATCAAATTATTCACTATTTTTCAAGCAAAGTTTCGAGGTGGGGATATTTCTATTCACTTATTATTTGTCATTTTTAAATACTTCGTATATGTGTATTCATTTATGTGAAATGTGGAATAAAAGAAATCATGTTAGCCAGGGGGTCGTAAGAAGGTCCGAGATCAAAAGTATCATCGGGGTGAATGCATGTTATAATTAGTTTGAAATTTTGTAAGAAGGTCAGGGATCAAAAGCATCCTCGGGGTGAACCCGCAGATTTAGTCGCGGGTAAGAAGGTCCGGGATCAAAACTATCATCGGGGTGAACCCGCAGTACTATAAAGTAACTGGTCAGTCAAAATAAAAGTTGAATTACATGTTGAATGTTTATGATTATGCCTATTGTTGTATTTAATTATGACAAATGTGTCCCCATTGAGCGAGTTGAAAGCTCACCCCATATTTATTAACATTTTTCAGGTTGAGGAGTCTGAGCGAAGATTGGAGGCGGTGGATGCAAGTCAATAATTTTATTTATTTTACAACTTTAGGAATATTTTATTTTGTTAATGGATTTTTAGTTACTATTTTATTTTTAGATGACTGTTGTCTGGGTTTGAATTAAAGTACTTTTGTTTATTTGGACGCAAAATTTTATAATTAGACTATATTTATGAAATCAAAGTGGCGCAGCGGAAAAGTCAGGAATTATTTGGGGTTTATTAATAAAATGGTTCCGCTTATTTTTGAGATGTGTCTTATTCATAAGTTTTTAAATACGCTTTCTTATTAAATTAAGTTACTCCTGTATTTTGAAAACTGGGGCGTTACACTATCAATTACTCTATTAGGGGTGGTCAAATGGAATCGGAACGGAGTTCCAAATTGGAATTGGAATCGGTCTAGAATTGTTGAATGGTCAATGGTTCCAAAATAGGAACCAGAACTGAGTAGGCCGGTTCTGGTTCCGGTTCTTGGGTCTCAAATATTGTGGAACTGGCGATTTTAATCGTCAATGAAACCTTGGTAGAACCGATGGTTTTTTAACCGTTGATTTCAAGGTTGTTTTTATTTGTTTTGGTAAAAATATACTAGAAGGAATGTTAAATATTAAATTTTTACACCTTAATGATCAATGGATAAATTTCCGATGCTTTCAACAATCAAATCCAAGAAGGAATCTCCTTTACGCAGCTGACGTGAATAGCTATATATGTATTCCAATAGCTATTAATTGTTATATCTAATTCACTTCCCGAAATAAGGAGAACAACAAGTGCAAATAATTCTGATGTCTCATCAGTCTTAGATAAGAGTAACTGTGGTTGGTTGACTGATGACCATGACACAATGTTCAAAATGCAGTTTATTTATTAGCTCATAAAGTAGTGGGCAGGTTCAGATTCTTAAGGCTATGGATTGAGACATCAATTAATCTGGAGCAGAAGCTAAATTTAACAACCTCATTGTCCCTACGGATGTCGACACTATTTATAGACTATATGATTGGAATTTTGGTTTGGTAAAATGGGTGTTGACCCGATTTTGACCAAATAATTAAGTAATTTTCATTATTAAAAAATAGAATTAAATTATTTGTAAAAATTCTTCTAAGAGAGTAGAAGAGAATATCATTTGGAATTTCTCAAAACAAATTCCGGGTGAATGAGAAAGTAATGCTAGAAGTTAGTCACTTAATACTAGAAAATGGTATGGAAAATGAGAAATGTGGGGAAGGAGAAATATTCCATCCCACATAGGAAAAAGAGGCAAAGTTTGGTCACTTGATATATCCCAAGTTGGACTTATGGGTTTGGGCCCTTGGGGGCACCTAAGTTTTTAAAGGGGTGAGGACCTACATGCTTGTGGGTTTGGTTCAAAGCACACAGGCGCACCGCCGCCCGGCCCGGGTCGAGTGTCGTGGGCTTGGACCCTTATTCTTTTTGGACCAAAAACCTTTAAAATAAATAATAATTAATTAAATAATGGATTCCAACTGGGAGGTGTTCGCATCCGCGCACGGGTCGTGCGTAAAGACAAATTCGTTCGCATCCGAGTACGGGCGGACGCACGACCCATACGTCGGGTCGTGCGTCAAGTTGAAACTTTATCATTCTGTTCGTATCCTAGCACGTGCACACGCACGGACCGTGCGCCTGGTCGTGCGTCGATGCGAAAGGCTGAATAGATACGCCTGTTCGGTGTAAACTTGTCTTATCGAACCAAAAGACATGATCTTTCCATACGGGCACCTTGTTGCCTATATATATCTGACCCCTGCAGATGGAATAACACACGCAAATCATCATAAACAGTCATTTTGCATTCGAGCATATTGACATTCCTCCCATTCAAAAGCTTGAAAAGTCTAAAACTTATTGGTGTTCGCTGTGTTTCGGGTTTGCAAGTGTTGTAAACTCGAAATCGAAATAGTCATTGTATCTTAGAGATGAACGCCAGAACCATTAGCACTTTGTACACGGAGCGTTTTTCGTCTTGTGGAGACTTAATCGAATTCAGGCCTCGACTAGCCATACACTTCAAACACTTAGCCATATTTTGAAACAGAAACCTTTAATATATATACCAAACACTGTATGTGTATAGTTTGAAAAGCCTATGATTATTACAGGATCACTGATTATACTAAGTATTTGTTTGTAGGTTGAACAATTTTTTTGGATTTGATAAAATTACACAGTTCATATGATTATTCGACATTACACGGGATACGTCAGAGTATCAAATGACAATGTCATTCGAAAGTCCTCTAGAAATAGACGTCTTTCATTTAGATTGCGATTTTAAGTTATTTTTGTTGTTTCTTTATTTCTGAAGTTTAGTATTATATTTTTTTTTGCTACCTGGTCGGCTTGCGATCAAGACTTTTTTTTATAAATTTATATTTATTTAAAACAAATATAATTTGGTATAATATTGTGTTTGGAATATAAGATTAACATATTTTATTCCCCCAAAAAAAAGATATTTAATTTTGAGATGTAGTTTACAATAATTTTTGGGAATCTATGATGAAGTAGGATGATAATTAAAATAATTAAAATACCCCCACCATTAAATGTGTCTGGGTTTCACTTCCAAATTCTATTTTTCTCTGTTTTGATATTAAACCACAAGTAGCTAGTGTATTTGTTTACCACTTTTAATATGAAAATATAGGTAGTGAAAAGGAAAAAGAAAAAAGTTGGAGGAGTGGAGTTCTCCCCTAAGCCACCAATCATGTGGCTCCGCCACTGGATATACAAGTATATATCACAATATTATTTTTTTAACATTATCAAGAAAGAGATTTTGGTGGTTACGTCGGGACATTATAGTATTCTAAAAGAGTATATCTCTTGTAGGACCGTCTTACGAATTCTCTGACCCCATCGTGTCCAACCCGCCTCTGCCCCAACCCGCCCCAATTGTTATTTAAAAGAAAATTCGCTTCAACGCTCCACAGGAATCGAACCGCGTATGTATAGACGAAGGTGGTATTCAATCACTACACCACTAGTGTTTGTTGTGCAATTTCAGTATAACAATGTATATAAACCCATTCATAAATACGTCTGGTAATTAAAAAAAAACGCATCTAAATGCAAAGGCTAAGAATCGAACCCAAGTATATTAAAAATATGATATATTATCTCAATAAATGGATACTTACTTTAACTACATCATATTTATATTTTACTTCTCTCTTTTTTTTTTTGTTCCTAACAGAATCGTGTTAAGAAATCGATACTATTTCAACAAACAAATACTTTTACTTATAAAAGTGTTACTTTAACTATATATATCATTTTTATTTTTTATTTTTCCTTCTTTCCTTCATTTCTAATTTGTGACTATATCAAAAAAAATATAATATTTTATCTCAATAAATAGATACTTTAACGTATAAAAGTGTTACTTTAACTCTGTTATATATATATATATATATATATATATATTGTAATATATTCATAATTTGTGACTATATTAAAAAATATGTTAGTTTATCTCAAAAAATATATATTTTTACTCATAAAGGTGTTACTTTAACTCCGATGTATCTATTTTTCCTTCAATGTAATGTAATCATAATTTGTAGTTATATTAAAAAAAAAAAAAAGAGAAGAATTCTAAAGCAATTGTAAGATAGTTTAAGTAACTTCACTTCTTACCAAAGAATAAGGAGTGCTAGCTCTCAAATGATTATTGTAAATAGATAAAGACATTGTTCTCGTGCCCAAAACATGTAAGGATCCTCAAGGAAAACCATCAATTATAACAATACCGGTGAGGTTGCTTGAGCCGCTTGCTCCGATGTCGGATGGATCTCATCCGAGAAAAAGACAGAAAAAAGAGGTTTCAAGCTCTATATTCCGCTTCTTCGCGGAGAATCTCACGCTCGAAAGCAAGTTACCCTAAACAGCATCCGTTCGCCCCCACTTTGACTTTCCTTCCTAGGCGCCACTCTCTTTCTAAGTTATTCCAGCATATTTTATCTAAAATAACCGATACATTTTCTCATAAAATCATACTTTAATCGGGAAAATAAATGAGAACAAAAAAAAAGGCGGATGGCTTTGACCCACACACCTAGTCAACGGGATCCGTGGGTGATAGGATCCGTCTTACGGTTTGAGACCCGTAAAATGGTCTACATGAGTTTTTGCCTTAATTAAAACCCGGCAAAAACTCGCACAACCGACTTTGTCTCGCTCTATTGAAATGTGTTTTTGAAATCTTTTTCTTTTTTGAAGTCTTTGTTCCACGGAATAATTTTGGGGTCCATATCTTCCATTCCACTTTTACATTTCACTTTTTATTCTATTATATTGTATGAATTAATGGCACATATATAATTATGACATTATATATCTTGTACAAAAACATGACCCAACCAATACAGAAGAACATGACGTGAAATTGGAATGTGGAATAAGAAATCTCAATCCGTATTATCGGAAGGGAGGTAAAATGCAATTAACATAGACGAACAATTAATGTTATCCACATCTTGTCAAGAAACGTCCAAGACATGCCTCTATTTGGCGAAACAAAGGAAAAAAATTCAAAATCATGTACATGTATAGTTAGATATAAACAATAATTGGGGACTTGTCTTATCGCTTATGTGAGGGAAAGTCAAGCAAATTGTCCTGGCATTATATTAACTTTGTTTGGGTTCAAAATGTTAAGAATACATAAGTAAAACGATGTTTATATTTATTAATTGCAAATAAATAGAGAGTTTTCCTAGAAGTTCCACTATATATATTGGACTCAATAATGCATGCATGCTTTTCTGGGATATGTCATGTTGAATAGGGATTATGATCCATGCAATTATCATCTTAATTAAGACATTATATCGCTCTCCTGGGAATTAAAAATCTACATAAATAAAATTTCAACTATTATTAGATTTGGGTGGTCGAATATATATAATTGTTTTCTTTCGCAGGAGGATCTGGTTGTACGTCTGTAGACCTTACCATAACACTGGAGTGCGTGTACATCTCGCGGTTTACCTTGGCGTCAGCGATGAGGGGGGAGTTCTATCCTATCCCGGGCATAGTCGGGCGTGGCGCGGAAGATTCGAGAAAAAAAAAAAAAAAAAAAATTACGTATTATGAGATTGTACGTTGTAACTCTTCATTTATTGGACAATATCAGAACGGAAAATGTTCACTATATCTCTATATATTAAGTGACAAAAAGTTTTGTAAAATAAAACTATGATTTTTTATAAGTTACGGTCATAAAAAGTGTATTCTATTTTATTTTTAACAACTTACGACACATGTTTGTTAGAAAAAAAATCATGTCACAAGTTATCGTTCGTATCATTAGGTCTTATGTGACTGAATTTAGACAGAATATTGGAGCATTATGATAGTGTTGAAAAGTCTATAAAACAACATAAAATGGATCCTCCTATACTTCCATTTGGTAAATTTTGTGTAAATTTCGGAGAGAGAAAGATACACAAGCAGGGACGAAGACATGTATTGCCAAGGGGGGTACTGAGCCCCCCTCAAATTTTGGGAAAAAAAACTAGGGGTATTTTGGTCTTTCTACTTTTTAATCTTAAAAAAATAGAAAATAGAAAATATAGTTTTCAATTATCTTGCATTCTTCTTTCCTGCTTTCATTTGTGAATCTTGAAAAATATTAGTCTTGGTCATTTTGCCTATTTTTTAAATCTTGTACATTTTTTAAGCTCCGTTATAAATTTTAACTTGAATTTTTGCATTATACTCTTGTGTCTCTATTTGTACATTTTGGTATATTGATGTAATTGTATTTTGTTATTTATTTTTTAATATGAAGATGTGATTGAATTAATATAATGACTTAATTAAAATTTCTACTTATTTTGTTCGATGTATTGTTTTTAATTTAAATGTGATAATAGACAAATTGTCCACTTATGTTTTGCAAAAATAAAAAAAATCATATTTTTTGAAAGCATATTTTTTTAGCCATTTTGACACGGTCGTACCCTTCTTATGTTCTCTGATGAGGTACTTAGTTATATTTTAGAATATTGATGCGGTAAATTTTTTGGTATCGGGTTCCGGTCCCTAGAAAGGAAAAAAAGACAAAATGGAAATTTGAACTCAAAAATGGTTAAAAAGACATGGTTAAAAATATTTTTATTATAGAAAAGTGACCAAAAAATTTAATATTAGTCGGGCCCCCCTACCCGAGATTCTTGGCTTCGTCACTGCTGACACAAGAGTACAAAAAATGTTTGAAAATAAAAAACAGCTCCCACGTACGTATTTTTTATCCTTGTATCTTTCTCTCCCTAAAAATTTGCACACAATTTTGCAAATGGAAATGTAGAGGATTCATATCCTGAAATAACCAATGGTTAAATTTGTATGTACAAATTTTTTCACTTTTAAAATAGGGATAATTACAAAAAAAAAAAAAAACCTACTGTTTGGGTTAATTACAAAAAAAAAAAACAAGAGGTTTTTGGAAATTACAAAAAAATCCCTTGAGGTAATTTGATTGTGCCTTAAATTTAAGGGGGTAACTGTAATATTTTGATAAACGTAAGGGGAGCTTTTGAAATGGTTTTTATAAGAAGGAAAAAATGTAAGACGGATCAAACCTAGAGGGGCTTTTTGTAATTTCCAAAAATCTTTGGGTTTTGTGTAATTAGCCCGAACATCAGGGGGTATTCTGTAATTATCCCTTTAAAATATATATATATGATTTTTTCCTCATGAGATTCTAATTATATTGCAAAAAATATTTTCCCGACTAATGTATTCAAATGCTACTAATCGTGCTAAGATGTATGAATCTTATTACATTATACCCTAAGGCTTGTCGACGCCATTAATTGCACATAATCCATTTCCTCCAGCTAGCTTTCTTGTCGTCAAGGAAAGAGATTTCAAAGTTGGCCAAGCTATTCTCCGTGGAAATAGTTGAGGGAACATAGTCTATACTATTTGGAATTTAATTGGTATACTTTCACGTGATATAGAACTGCAATTAGGAAACAAATCTTTAGGTCTATTATCATTTTGTTAATTGAATATACTAATTTATGCTTCTGGAGACATTTCTGGACTACTTCACTATCATGTTCCCTTGAAAAACGAGAAAAATGTTGGTAAAATTCTGTCAGTAAATTAAAAAACTATTGATGATTTGTCGGTATTTAGTCGTTATAGTTTGAAAAAAAAAAATTTGTATTTTGTAGGTAACTGTAAAATTTAGTAACAAAATCATTTATGTCAGTAAATTATGTCTGTAAATGAAATTTTCTTGTAGTGTTACCTGCCCGTGCCACCCAATGGCTAAATAGGTGTTTTAATTATAGCAATTAAATTAATCTAATGTATATTTTTTATTAAAAATGAAATAAAATAAAAAGTATGCCAATGATATAATTGCAATTTTTCTGGTTTCCTCAGACCGGTAAAAATGAAATAAATTTTTTTTTTTAAATAAGTTGGGAGTAGTGGTTGAAGGGGATCGGAGGTGATAAATTACACAGAAACTGAAAGATATCGGGATCGAACTCTGGTCAATACCCTTACAAAGGGTATGCGATATCACTTGACCTACAAGTTTGTGGTAAAATGAAATGAAAAATTATTATCTTTCTTATCCCAATTATTACATTGAATCTTTGATCATTGAATGTACTGGATATTGATTTTTAAGTTCTTCAAAGTGAATAATTGGTTGCAAAAATTTCTTACTAAAATTAAAGAAAGTGAAAGAATGACAAATTATAGAAGGTCATCATGTTTTTGGGTGGTGGTGAGACATTTGATTAAAAAAAGGTCATGTTTACTGAATTGTTGGGTCGAGAAGTTACCCCCACCGAGAAAACCCGATCTCTTATGTTTGTTCTATCTTGCGCCTACAAAACAATAGTTAGAACGGGGCCGGAGGATTTTTCCAGTGTACCCTCTCCGACGCTCAAGTCAGAAACCTATCAAAAGAGAGGAGAATTGAATAATTCATGTGTAGAGGTAATGTAGAAGAGAGGAGAATATAATACTTGTTTTTCATGGAAAACCATCTTTAAAAGAAGATCAACTTCATCTTATGGATAAGTATTATTTTTCCATCCAGTTAGATTTATTTAGTGTATATATCATCTATTCTTTACTCTTTAGTATAAAATACAAATGTCCTAGTAGAATCCGCATTCGTGTTTGGGCCCTTGAGGCCCAAATTACATTGATACAATTTAATATGACAAATCTAAGTCGTATCATGAATATTAGTTAGATTTTTCCTGGAACATGGTTACCTCTTCAGATAATATAGAAAAATAAAATTTATCTATACTTTTTTTTGGTGTTTAAAATTTATCTATACTTAATAAATTAATTTGTGATAGAATTTAATTAGCTTTGCTGAACAGTACAACAGCAGCTTGATAGTTGACGTGCTTTATTTCTTGTTCGGCGATGAATAAAATGTAGCCCGATTTGCGTTAAAGAAACCTGATCTCGATGAATAAGGCTAGGATAACAAGGGAGAAGGCCCAATATGAAAACGTAGCCGGCTTGGTGTAAATTTCAATATAAACCCAGTTTAAAGAAACTTCGTCTCGAGGGCTAATATAAGCGGGAAAGGCCCAGTTTGACAATGTAGCCTGATTGGCGTAAATTGGGTCGTGGGATCTGATTATAACTTGGCCCAGTTGTAATTGGGTTTTTGGGCCTCATACAGATATGGCAAATATTGGCTAATAGCCTAACATCTTTTTGGATATAATATGCTCATATTTTTGGGAACATTAAATAAAATACCCTTTTTCCGGTAAACATACCATAAAATACGCTCCTATCACTTTTGTTCCTATATTTTTTTCTTTTGTAAATATTTTTTCATTTTTTATGTTCCTGCATTTTTTTTTATTATTTTTACGTTTTTTTCGTTTTTTTTTTGTTCATATATTGCTTTATATGTTATATATGTTGTTTCGATATTGTTTAAATTTGTTACTTTGTTGTTTCTTTGTTGTTTCGATGTTTCAAAACAACTTTTACCTATTTTTTATGTTGTTTTTTGTTCATGTATTATTTTGTACATTGTTTCTGTGTAGTTCTATAATATCTTTAATGTTGTTCTAATAAATTTGTTTGTTGTTTCCATGTAGTGTTCAATGTGTAAATACAGTTTTTACCTATTTTTAAGTTTTTTTTATTCATGTAGTGTTTTTAATATTTTTTACATTATTTTTAGGTTGTTTCCATACCGCTTTTAATGTTGTTATGATGTTTCTTTGTTGTTTCCATGTAGTTTTCGATGTTTAAATATAATTTTCACTTTTTTTAATTCTTTTTGCTCGTATGGTGTTTTTTATATTGTTTATGTTTTGTTTCTATATTGTTTCTTGGTTGTTTCAATATTTTTTTATGTTTTCATTCATTTGATCAAAAATTGATTTGTGCTTTTTTATTTATGTTGTTTCTATAATATTTTTAGTTTGTTTGTTTTAATATGTCTTGTTTTATGTATATATTTATTGATTTTTTTATAATACTTCGAGTATAAAATAGATTATCTAATGGGTGGAAAATTTATTTTTTCACTGAAATTTATTGAGAGAAACATGTTCGAAACAATCTTGAAACAACAGCGTAAGTAAAAAGTCCGAAAATTTTGGCGGGAGTGTAAATTTGTGTAAAAAAGGGCATGAGCGTAAATTTATTCAAAAAGTATCGGGGAAGCGTAAAAAGCTATCATTTGTCTCCAACAAGTGGAGCAATTGTGTCAAAAGTCCTTTAGAATACAACTAGGGTTAAAATGCACATATTTAGAGCATCTCCAACCCATGACATCAAATTTGGTGTAAAAATTACACCAAATTTGGTATTTTGGTGTAATTTTTCAAATATCATCTCCAAACCAATACACTAAATCCTACACCAAATAAGTATTTTAATATTTTATTTTTATTTTAGAATAACAAATTTAATTTTTTATGCAATAATTTCTTTTGCTTATCTTTTATTACTATTAATGTAACTAAATAAAACTTATATTTAACTAATATTACATTAATTAATTATATTGCAAAATAAATATTACAACTAAAATTATAATAAATAAAAATACTAAATTGCACACTAGATAATAAAAACGACAAACCAAAAATTGTTCATCCAAAATAGTTTATAGAAAATTTTAAGTTTAGTTTATAATAATTTATTGGTAAATATTAACTATTGTTAGTTATTGTGAGGCCCCAGATTTTTATATCATAGCCGACACGATCCAAATATATTATCAATATTAGCGTTACTTAAATTATTACATAATACATGATAATGCAATTTATTTATGTTTATTACTTAAATTTAATAACTATTATCATTTTCCTTACAACTTGATTCGGTAAAAAGTGATATTTCAAATTCATTTTTTTTTAGTATTTGAAAAATAAAATTCTTGTCGCCATATTTCTATGAAGACGATACTTACATTTTGTCATTTTCCATAAAACTACTATTGCTCAATCGATAAAATAATTTTTATTTAAAAGAAACTATGTCTTAATTTTGAGATTTTGAAATATCGTTTTCGATAAACATTTTACTCCAAATATATTATCTTGAGTTAACAAAAATTTATTATGATTTTTAAAATTCTTGGCATAAATTAAAGTAGTATTTGAACTTATTTTTATTGAGAAACGATTTTATGCTTTTCAAACAAACTATTTCATTTTATGATCTATTAAATCATCTACTACTAATTTGATACTTTAACAAATACAATGACTCATGTTTTGAAAATTCATATAGTAAAATTTCAATTTTTAAAGGAATAGTATTCGAGATTTATTTTGTTAAAAATACGACCTTTATATTAAAATAGCTAGGTGCCTCATTCTTAATTTGTTGAATTAATTACTACTCGATTTTGCTAATAGAAATATCATTTATACTTAGAATTGTTTTTCTTTTATGGTGTATATTAATAATATCCATTTTCACTTCTTTAATAATTATCGATTTCTTCCAACTTTCAAAGCGATACATTACCCGGTTGGATTTCCTTTATTAACAACTAATTATTTTCTTGTAGCATAATATTTATTTAAATAATTTATTAATTTCGAAAATTATATTTATATATTTCAAAATAATTTTTATAATTTAATTAATTGATTGATTAATATATATTGACTCACATTATTGGTTCTAATTTTATTTAATACCTTAGATTATAATTGATGATACTACTTGGGAATTACTAGACACCTCATAACTAGATGACCAATTATATAAGTAAGATATATATAACATTTGATTTATATGAGAGGAGATCTGCCTTGTCTTTTCCTTTTGTCTTTTCCTTTTGTCTTATTCACTTAAGCATGCAAGTCTTCATCCACTCCCACAAGTCTTGCTTCTACCAAAGCAAGCATGCTAACTAGCCACCCTAAAATCAAGCCTAGAAATTAGAGTACTCTTGAGTATGGGAAGAGGGAGGGGACGGTCATAGTGTATTGAAAGATGGAAGCCTCAATTTAGTACCCACAAATCAAACCTCTTCACTTCTTCCTCTACACTTACCTATTTCACAAGAAAACATGCAACTCTTCTCCATTCATCTTCTTCTACACTTAAACACTTTACAAAAAAAAGGGGACATAACACTCTCAACCTACAAAGACCGAAAATCTGGGAATTTGAGGGATAAGGACCGAGTTTTAAGAGCTTGGAATTGAGGCTTTAAGGAGCTTTCAAGAAACAAGAAAGGTAAAGAACCTCCTAGGCTTTAAACTCTTCTTTATTTTCTTTTTCTCTCTATCTTTTTCACATTTTGACACCAAACTCTCTACTTAGGGGTTGTCATAAGACTTTGAGGTTTTGAGAAGGTATTACAAAGGAGAAAATCTCACTAGACCATCCTACGTATGATGGCTCAAAAGCTACCTTTAAAATCGTAGGCAAGTGCACCTATCATTTTATAGTATAGATTATTGAGTCATCGAGTGTCATTCCCACGAGGATTGTAAGTACTAATAATTACCGTCTTTTTGTTATTTAATCTAACAATTTTGAGTTTTTGTTTGATGAAAAAGGAAAACAAATTATAAATTGTAAAAATGAAGGAAGATTTGTAAAATAAGAAATCAAGAGATAGAAATGTGTTTGAATGTAAATCCTCTAGAATGTTTTTGTGATTTGACAAGTTAAAAATACAACCGTAAGCCCTTAAGCAAAAACCAACCTCTTTTAATAAAATCTCATGTCTTGTGGACCGTAGAAATTCCCAATTTAAGTTAAACCCTTTCTCAAGGCGAAAAACTTCTAATCTCAAGTTGATTAAGCGAAATCTCTTTCTAGTTAAAACCCCGAGACAACATTATAACGATTTGTGAATTCCCATATTAGGTTTGACCCTAATCCGGAAGATTTATGTCGCCCTATATCTAGGATTGCATGCAACTCTTTTCACTTATATAGGTTCTATTTCACCATGAATCTCTCGATTTCCCGGATGAAAAATAAACTTCAAATCAATATTGCGCATATATCAATTCGAATGAACGAAGCATAATATAAGTGAATCACACAAAATATGAAGATTTTATTAAAAACATACACGCCTTAATCACAAATCCATTCTAGAGTTCATTACATTCAAACACTAGGAGTTTAGCTATACATGATTTTGACCAAAGAATAAATTACACAAGAAGATTTAAGTATTATAGACATGGTGTACTTATCTTTCTCATAATCTCAATTGACTTATTTCTTGATTGATGATGTTGCTCCAAGCCTTCTTCTCCAATGTTGCTACAAGCTTACTCGTCCAAGACCTCTTGATCTCCAATGTCTAATGAATTTAATGAATCTAATGAATTCAATGTATCTTTAATTAATGAATGATTCCCCCAACTCATACTCTTGGCTTTTATAGACATCATTTTTGTGAAAGAACACATCAATAATGCTATCTTTTTGTTAAACAATTACCTCCACTTTCATTGTTGGTTGGTGAATTCTTGTACTCAATTGATGATTGAGGGAATATGGGGACATGTTGCAGCAAAATTGGGTGTTAAAGGTGTATAAAAGTGGTCAAAAAAAGCTTGGTTGGTGAGTTTTTCATAGAAAAATTGCAAAAGGAAGTCCCTGACATGGCCATGTCGCAGAACACACCCTGGCCATGCTGTCTGACATGGCCATGTCGCCCAACACGGCCAGGCCGTGTTGGGGGCTGTTTTGTGCGAATTGTTTGAGTTTTTGGCTCCCGGCGGAACACGGTCTTGTTGCCCAACACCCCCTGCCCGTGTTGGACCAAAAAGGCCCCGAAATGACGCGTTTGGCTTGGAATTTCGAGCGTTGTTGCATCCTTAAACTCCCCGGCATGTTTTGACATGAATCCATGGTCCGAAATTCACCAAAATTAGCCCCGAATGGTCAATCTACATCAATAAAAGCACCTCGGAGCAATATGAACTATGTACAATCAAAAATTTACAAAACTAACAATAAAATAACTCGAATTCTACTCAAATATACACATAAAACATGCATAAAAAGACCCTTATCAAATCACCTCCAACTTTGAACTTTGCTTGTCCTCAAGCAAAACATTAAATTAAAAAGAGGGATTCAATAAATCACAACATACGAAGAAGATTTTTTTTTCAACACATTGAACACAAACAGTCAAGTTCTTGGCCTTCTCAACCCAAATTAACTATTCATTAAAAACATAGTTTTGCAAAGCGATCTATTGTCTAGAAAGACCGTAATATCGTGATCATTATTGATCTTGAAATCATCACTCCACAAAATCGATAATTATGAACAACTTCAATTCAATAATGCCATGAAAATACAAGAATTCAATAGATCATTATAGTTAGCCTATTAGTCATATAACCAAGCTTCTTGAACTTTATTGGAATGAGAAGTCAAGGAGTATTCATTCTCCTTTTTTTCGTTCTTTTTTTTTGGGACCTTTCGAGACATGCTTCCACTAGGTTTATATTTTGAATTTCTGTTCAAACACTCCTAGGGTGGTTTTCCATACTCATATTCGTGTCGCCGTAGTTTTACGTAAAAAGACAAACATGGGGCTCATGAATGCTCCTAGTTACTAAGCAACAACAAATAGAGGAGTATAACCTCGATTGGTCCGTTTTTTTTTTTTCATTTTTCTCTTTCTATTTTTCTTTTATTCACAAGCTTGGTTTAACAACTAGTTAACCACTACTAAATCATGAGTTCTCGGACGTTCATAGTGCTAGGTATCGTCGTATATGCCTTAACACATCAAGTATTTATGGTGTTGGAAATCTCGTCAAAATTTAGCCCGCATCCACGTCAATCTATCCTAGACAATCAATTGCTTCACATTGAAAACACAAATTAACAAGTTAATATAGGTATAATTGGGCCAAGTTATTGACTAGCAAATACTCAATTTGTTAAAAAAAATAATCACATCTCTTGAAAACAAACACACAAGCATTCCGGAAATGTTATTGTATCCACCTCCAACTTTAAGATTCACATTGTCCTCAATGTGAAAGAAAGAAATGGACAAACACACACAAATCACTCAAAAAAAACAAAGAAATTAGAATGATATAAAAGAGGTGAAAAAAAGAAAAATACGACCTTACTACAATAGTGGAATTGGTGTTGAGTGACCATTGGGTTGTTTTGGTACGGGACCTTCAACGGCATCTTCATACCTAATCAAAGTTAAGCAACACACAACTCGAATACCGTGAAATCTCAAATATTCCCAATTAGGACAAGCAAGAAGAAGCTCAAGAATTTTTTTTTTATGATTTGAAAATGACTCTAAGGACTTGTGATTATTTTGAAAGAAAATAAAATAAAATAAAAATAAATGAAAACAATTGCACACAAACATCGGGTTGCCTCCCGGGTAGCGCTTCTTTAACGTCGTATAGCTGGACTACGTCACCTAGATGTGAAGATTTAATCGGGCGGAGCCTTGAACTTATGAAAATCCTTAACATCGCCACATAAGTCAAATCTCAAACAATTTACCTTGATGGTCCCATTTTTCTGTACGACATCTTTAAATGTGAACATTTCTGTGGGCACTTCTACATACTGAATATCACATGCTTTCAAGGGTTTATTAGATGGTGTATCAAGCAAAGGATCATTTTTCCTAATCAAGTTTATAGGAAAACAAGTATCATCTATATGATTTTTCAAGGGAATTTTAAAGATAACTTGTTCACTCCCTACTCTCAAAATAAGTTTTCCATCATGCACATCAATGAGAAATTTTGCGGTAGCAAAAAATGGACGTCCTAGAATTAAGGGGACTTCTATATTATCATGCATGTCAAGAATAACGAAATCGACTGGAAACACGAATTTATCGATCTTGACTAACACATCATGAATAATACCTCTAGGATGTTTAATCGATTTATCGGCTAATTGAATGTCCATCCGAATAGGTTTAAGTTCATTTAATCCCGCATGCTTGAATGTTTCATAAGACATCACATTGATACTAGCTCCTAAGTCAGCTAGTGCTCTATCAACAGGTAAACCATCAATTGTACAAGGGATAATAAATCTTTCTGGATCATTAAATTTTTGTGGTAATTCATTGGAAGAACATTTATCATTCAATTGCACATTTGATAATTTGTTAAGCTTATTTTCATTAGGAATGATGTCATGAAGATCCCTAACATGCTTTGAAAGAGGTTGAACAAATGGAATATTAGTATGTAATTGCTTGAATGACTCAAGGTACTTACCAAATTTGTCCTCCCTTCTATCTTCTTCAGTTAAACTCCGGTAAGGGATCTTGGGTTTGTATTCAGCGACCACCTTTTTCATGGGCTTTTCTTCGTGTTTGTTGTCCTCCACATATTTCTGCATGGTGGCGTTGGCATAATCATGCTCATGTGGAAAACTGATGGTGATTGCCTTTACGTGCTCCCTTGGGTTTGGCTCGGTGTTACCCGGCAAACTTCCTTGTGGCCTTTCGGAAATCATTTTCGCAATCTGGCCTATTTGGTTTTCCAAATTATGGATAGATGCCTCTTGATTTCTTAAGGATGTTTCGACCGCCTGGAATCGGGCATCTGTTGATTGCACAAACTTTGCCATAAGTTCCTCCAAGTTAGGCTTTCCTTGGGTCGGCTGGAATCCGGGAGGCGTGTGTAGATTAGGATTGGGATTAGGCCGTGGTTGACCTTGATTACTCCAACTGAAGTTCGGGTGCTGACGCCAACCTGGATTATAGGTGTTACTGAAAGGATTATTTTGAGAGGGTCGAGATTGATTACCTAGATAATCCACTTGTTCATGCGGTGGTATCGCATGGGGGCACTCTTGGTGGTTGTGCGATCCTCCACAAGTCTCACATGAGAAGACTTGTTTTGGAACTGCCAACCCGTCAATTTTCTGAGTCAGAGCTTCGACCTGCGCGGCTAGCGTAACTACCGCGTTTGCATTGTATAGACCTACCGTCCTGTTGGATTTACCTCGCACGGATTTCCATTGATATCCATTCATGGCCATTCCCTCTATTAGATCTTGGGCGGCTTCAGGTGTTTTATTGTTCAACGTTCCCCCCGTCGCCGCATCAATCATTTGCCTCGTCGATGAGAGTAGCCCATTGTAAAACGTTTGGACTTGCATCCAAACGGGGAGGCCATGATGTGGGTATTTTCGCAGCAACTCTTTGAATCTCTCCCAAGTATCGTACAAAGTCTCGTCGTCCTCTTGAGTGAATGAAGAGATTTCATTCCTCAATCGTGCGGTTTTGGCGGGTGGAAAATATTTTAAAAGGAACTTTTCCGCCATAATGCTCCATGTTGTGATTGTTCCCTTTGGTAAAGTGTTTAGCCATTGTTTAGCCCGTCCCCGAAGAGTAAATGGGAACAGGCGTAAACGGATGGCATCGTCGGAGACTCCATTTATTTTGAAAGTATCGCAAATTTCGAGGAAATTCGCGATATGGTTATTTGGATCTTCGTCCGGTAGGCCGTCGAATTGAACAAATTGTTGCACCATTTGAATGACATTCAGTTTGATTTCGAAATTATTGGCTGCAACAGCGGGCCTTACGATACTAGATGACGTACCATCCATAGATGGTTTGGCATAGTCGTACATGGTTCTTTGTTGTTCGTCTGCCATGGCGAAATCCTTGCTTTCGTTAATATCTTCTTCGTGGTCCGTATTAGTACTTTCCTCTGTGTTGCTCTCGGCGGTATCACGCTTCCAAATTCGACGTCGAGTAGGCATGCACTGCGGTAAATAAAGAGGATAAGTATAATCTAAGACTTACAAAGATAGATAAAAAGAAAGATAATGGTAAAATAAAAAAAATAAAAAAATGATTAAATTAACAAAAATAAAGCGTTCTTAATATTACAATCCCCGGCAACGGCGCCAAAAACTTGATGGCTCAAAAGCTACCTTTAAAATCGTAGGCAAGTGCACCTATCATTTTATAGTATAGATTATTGAGTACCGAGTGTCATTCCCACGAGGATTGTAAGTACTAATAATTACCGTCTTTTTGTTATTTAATCTAACAATTTTCAGAGTTTTTGTTTGATGAAAAAGGAAAACAAATTATAAATTGTAAAAATGAAGGAAGATTTGTAAAATAAGAAATCAAGAGATAGAAATGTGTTTGAATGTAAATCCCTCTAGAATGTTTTTGTGATTTGACAAGTTAAAAATACAACCGTAAGCCCTTAAGCAAAAACCAACCTCTTTTAATAAAATCTCATGTCTTGTGGACCGTAGAAATTCCCAATTTAAGTTAAACCCTTTCTCAAGGCGAAAAACTTCTAATCTCAAGTTGATTAATGAAATCTCTTTCTAGTTAAAACCCCGAGATAACATTATAACGATTTGTGAATTCCCATATTAGGTTTGACCCTAATCCGGAAGATTTATGTCGCCCTATATCTAGGATTGCATGCAACTCTTTTCACTTATATAGGTTCTATTTCACCATGAATCTCTCGATTTCCGGATGAAAAATAAACTTCAAATCAATATTGCGCATATATCAATTTGAATGAACGAAGCATAATATAAGTGAATCACACAAAATATGAAGATTTTATTAAAAACATACACACCTTAATCACAAATCCATTCTAGAGTTCATTACATTCAAACACTAGGAGTTTAGCTATACATGATTTTGACCAAAGAATAAATTACACAAGAAGATTTAAGTATTGTAGACATGGTGTACTTATCTTTCTCAAAATCTTAATTGACTTATTTCTTGATTGATGATGTTGCTCCAAGCCTTCTTCTCCAATGTTGCTACAAGCTTACTCCTCCAAGACCTCTTGATCTCCAATGTCTAATGAATTTAATGAATCTAATGAATTCAATGTATCTTTAATTAATGAATGATTCCCCCAACTCATACTCTTGGCTTTTATAGACATCATTTTTGTGAAAGAACACATCAATAATGTTATCTTTTTGTTAAACAATTGCCTCCACTTTCATTGTTGGTTGGTGAATTCTTGTACTCAATTGATGATTGAGGGAATATGGGGACATGTTGCAGCAAAATTGGGTGTTAAAGGTGTATAAAAATGGTCAAAAAAAGCTTGGTTGGTGAGTTTTTCATAGAAAAATTGCAAAAGGAAGTCCCTGACATGGCCATGTCGCAGAACACACCCTGGTCATGCTGTCTGACATGGCCATGTCGCCCAACACGGTCAGGCCGTGTTGGGGGCTGTTTTGTGCGAATTGTTTGAGTTTTTGGCTCCGGCGAACACGGTCGTGTTGCCCAACACCCCCTGCCCGTGTTGGACCAAAAGGCCCCGAAATGACGCGTTTGGCTTGGAATTTCGAGCGTTCCCGGCATGTTTTGACATGAATCCATGGTCCGAAATTCACCAAAATTAGCCCCGAATGGTCAATCTACATCAATAAAAGCACCTCGGAGCAATATGAACTATGTACAATCAAAAATTTACAAAACTAACAATAAAATAACTCGAATTCTACTCAAATATACACATAAAACATGCATAAAAAGACCCTTATCAAATCACCTCCAACTTTGAACTTTGCTTGTCCTCAAGCAAAACATTAAATTAAAAAGAGGGATTCAATAAATCACAACATACAAAGAAGATTTTTTTTTTCAACACATTGAACACAAACAGTCAAGTTCTTGGCCTTCTCAACCCAAATTAACTATTCATTAAAAACATAGTTTTGCAAAGCGATCTATTGTCAAGAAAGACCGTAATATCAGCAGTCATTATTCAGTCTTGAAATCATCACTCCACAAATACTGATAATTATGAACAACTTCAATTCAATAATGCCATGAAAATACAAGAATTCAATAGATCATTATAGTTAGCCTATTAGTCATATAACCAAGCTTCTAGAACTTTATTGGAATGAGAAGTCAAGGAGTATTCATTCTCCGTTTTTTTCGTTCTTTTTTTTTTTGGGACCTTTCGAGACATGCTTCCACTAGGTTTATATTTTAAATTTCTGTTCAAACACTCCTAGGGTGGTTTCTCATACTCATATTCGTGTCGCCGTTTTACGTAAAAGACAAACATGGGGCTCATGAATGCTCCTAGTTACTAAGCAACAACAAATAGAGGAGTATAACCTCGATTGGTCCATTTTTTTTTTCATTTTTCTCTTTCTATTTTTCTTTTATTCACAAGCTTGGTTTAACAACTAGTTAACCACTACTAAATCATGAGTTCTCGGATGTTCATAGTGCTAGGTATCGTCGTATATGCCTTAACACATCAAGTATTTATGGTGTTGGAAATCTCGTCAAAATTTAGCCCGCATCCACGTCAATCTATCCTAGACAATCAATTGCTTCACATTGAAAACACAAATTAACAAGTTAATATAGGTATAATTGGGCCAAGTTATTGACTAGCAAATACTCAATTTGTTAAAAAAAAAAATCACATCTCTTGAAAACAAACACACAAGCATTCCGAAAATGTTATTGTACCCCCAAAAACTTGATGGCTCAAAAGCTACCTTTAAAACCGTAGGCAAGTGCACCTATCGTTTTATAGTATAGATTATTGAGTACCGAGTGTCATTCCCACGAGGATTGTAAGTACTAATAATTGCCGTCTTTTTGTTATTTAATCTAGCAATTTCAGAATTTTTGTTTGATGAAAAAAAATAAAGAATCTAAATTATCAAAGTGTAAAAATGAAGTAAAATTTGTAGAATAAGAAATCAAGAGATAGAAGTGTGTTTGAATGTAAATCCCTCTAGAATGTTTTTGTGATTTGACAAGTTAAAAATACAACCGTAAGCCCTTAAGCAAAAACCAACCTCTTTTAATAAAATCTCATGTCTTGTGGACCGTAGAAATTCCCAATTTAAGTTAAACCCTTTCTCAAGGCGAAAAACTTCTAATCTCAAGTTGATTAACTGAAATCTCTTTCTAGTTAAAACCCCCGAGACAGCATTATAACGATTTGTGAATTCCCATATTAGGTTTGATCCTAATCCAGAAGATTTATGTCGTCCTATATCTAGGATTGCATGCAACTCTTTTCACTTATATAGGTTCTATTTCACCATGAATCTCTCGATTTCCCGGATGAAAAATAAACTTCAAATCAATATTGCGCATATATCAATTCGAATGAACGAAGCATAATATAAGTGAATCACACAAAATATGAAGATTTTATTAAAAACATACACGCCTTAATCACAAATCCATTCTAGAGTTCATTACATTCAAACACTAGGAGTTTAGCTATACATGATTTTGACCAAAGAATAAATTACACAAGAAGATTTAAGTATTGTAGACATGGTGTACTTATCTTTCTCAAAATCTCAATTGACTTATTTCTTGATTGATGATGTTGCTCCAAGCCTTCTTCTCCAATGTTGCTACAAGCTTACTCCTCCAAGACCTTTTGATCTCCAATGTCTAATGAATTTAATGAATCTAATGAATTCAATGTATCTTTAATTAATGAATGATTCCCCCAACTCATACTCTTGGCTTTTATAGACATCATTTTTGTGAAAGAACACATCAATAATGGTATCTTTTTGTTAAACAATTGCCTCCACTTTCATTGTTGGTTGGTGAATTCTTGTACTCAATTGATGATTGAGGGAATATGGGGACATGTTGCAGCAAAATTGGGTGTTAAAGGTGTATAAAAGTGGTCAAAAAAAGCTTGGTTGGTGAGTTTTTCATAGAAAAATTGCAAAAGGAAGTCCCTGACATGGCCATGTCGCAGAACACACCCTGGCCATGCTCTCTGGCATGGCCATGTCGCCAACACGGCCAGGCCGTGTTGGGGGCTGTTTTGTGCGGTGTTTGAGTTTTTGGCTCCCGTGAACACGGTCGTGTTGCCCAACACCCCTGCCCGTGTTGGACCAAAAAGGCCCCGAAATGACGCGCGTTTGGCTTGGAATTTCGAGCGTTTTGCATCCTTAAACTCCCCGGCATGTTTTGACATGAATCCATGGTCCGAAATTCACCAAAATTAGCCCCGAATGGTCAATCTACATCAATAAAAGCACCTCGGAGCAATATGAACTATGTACAATCAAATATTTACAAAACTAACAATAAAATAACTCGAATTCTACTCAAATATACACATAAAACATGCATAAAAAAACCTTTATCAACGTACTACCAAACAAGAGGTGGATGAAACCTTTCAAAAATTCATGATTATTGCATAAAATGGCATGAATATATGAGATTATATTTTTATATATATATATATATATATTTCTGGAAATTTTCAGTTCTTTTTTCATTTCTGAAAATTTTCAAAAAATATATGTGTGTGTTGGAATTATGGTAAAAGTGCTTTTTTTGTTAGAAAATAGCTTTTATATGCTTATATGTCACATTTATTATTATATCTTCAAGATGGCTGAGAAATACGAAAAATATATTTTGTTATGTTATATTAATATTCTGGACTTAAGGACTTGTGAACAAAATCGAGTTGGCCACTTTTGCAAATAAGGTAAAATATAGGGACAAAAGTGAAAAATCCAAAAATTGTGAAACCCTACTGGAAATTTCGAAATTTTGAACTTTTTTTTACTGTAAATAGACTGAATAAATGAATAATAATATTTGGGACCCTCCGGGTCAAGCATAAGCAAATATAAAAATATTTCGTCACCAAAATGACAATTTTTCGAACTTTAGGGGAATAAACTGTGAAATTCGAAAATAAGGACAGCCACTGACCCGAGAATAATACAAACTTATTTTAAATTGTATTCTGGACCTTTAGTCCAAATCTCACGAAAAACGGGCTTCAAACGAGCCCTTAACGGTAAAATTACCCTTGGGGCCAAAATGGAATATTTCAGAAAATCGGTACTAAATCGGAGAATTTTTTGAAATTGCTTTTAACCCATATACATGCTACCCCAAATAAATTATTAGACCTGGAATCACATTAATACCTTTTCCGGTTTATGAGATATCCATTTTTAAAAGTATTAGGTCAAAAATACTAATTTGAAAAGATTTCGGGACTGACCTATAATTTTCGGAAATCTGACCCAAGATCCTGAAAATATAATTCCTTATATTTTTTATAAAAATTAGAGACTGACCTTACCTTTTTCCGAGTTCGGGATCACAACTTCTGAAATTTTAAACCAGACATAAATTTCATCTTTAATTAAAATATTTTTTTTTGAAATAAAATTTACCAAGGTCATAGGAAATTATTTTATTTTCTAACTTCAGTTTATTCATATAAATATTAAAATATTTTTTAACAAAAAATTCTATTTTTAAAATTATTATCCGAATTTATTTGGGATTTTCATATCGACTAATTGTCTCGTTAATAACGCGACTTTCTCGCCCCCATAATCCGAACCTTATTAAGAACTTCAGTATAATACACTAAATTAATGAACAGAACCGGCTAGATTATCCCTCCGGTATCTATGTCGTGTCAATGACTGACTGACTGAATATCGGATGCGGCGAGTCTATGAACGCACCGGTCCGACTGACTAACTGATTGGGTTGGCGTCACAAGTTTGTGCGCAATCAACTGATATGAATTGACGAATTTGTGGAATGGATAAGTTGCGTATGGGATGGGTAGCTTGGCTACAGTCTCATTCCGACCTCCATCGTCCAACTCCCAATCTCGAGCCGGATAGGAGAGTCTAGCGGGCAATTGGGTCGTAAGATTCTGGGTATAATCATGATTATGACGTTCTCCGAGCTTAGCTGGCTCCACCGTGAAGACGTCGTGCCAACTGGGATAGCGGCTATAGCCCTATCGACATGAGGGATAAGGTGTATTATTTGGGGAGATGATGTTTGATCAACACTTCTCTGTCGTATAAGGTGGTCTGGGTTGGCGTCACACTTTCGTGCGCAACCAATTGATATGAGCTGACGGACTGTCTGGGTTGGCGTCACACTTTCGTGCACAACAAACTGATATGAATTGACGGACTGACTGGGTTGGTGTCACACTTTTGTGCGCAACCAACTGATCTGAATTGACGGATTGACTGTTAACTAATACTAATAAAACTATTAAGTATAAGAGAATGTCATTGCACATTTCTTGCATCAAAACTCATGAAACGATTTTACTGCATAAAAGTATAAGCCCCACTTGCACACACTTACCACACCCACTGGGAATTTTTGTCTCACTCCGATCTATTTTTTTCAACCAGAGGATAAGGTTCCGCAGCAAGAAGACCACGACGAAGATTTCGAAGCTACTGATTAGCTCTCAATTATGTTGGACTGTTGTGACAATTTGAATTTTATGGTTTCTTTATGTATGGACAGGTTCTAAGCAATTTCCTTGTAATAGTCGGGCGTAGGACCCGTAGGAAGTATGATTGTGATGAGGATTGTATTTTATTTTCTAATTTCGCTGCGACTGTACTCTGACTTAGTTTATTTATTATTCAATCTATTTTGGGATTTTACTATTTTTGTTTGAGTTATATTAATGAATAAATGAGTCGGCATGGTAAACCGACATAAATTAGGCCGTCCAAGTCATGGCTCCCAATTTTGGGGTGTGACAGTTATTGTAATTGTTCATCCAAAATAATAACAATATATAAAATTTAAATAACTAAGACCATGTTACAAATGAATTATATATCAAATATAGGACACAATAGGAATTAAAAGATTGAAGTAAAAGAAATTGGAGGGCAACGAAGGACTATTTGTATTACACCAAATTTGGTGTAATATTTAGAGTTGGGTTGGAGGTTTTTTTTTTTTTTTTTTATATATTTGGTGTTTTGGTGTGGGATATCGAGTTGGGTTGGAGATGACCTGAGATGATACTTATAGGTATGCCAGTATGCCTTAAGTAGGGTTTTCCTGAAATTTAGATTCTGTTGTGATTCCCATAACAAAATCTGACTAAGATAAATTTGGCTTACCTCTGAGGTCATGCTAATGAATATTTAGGACCTCCAAGGTAATTGGTCGTCTTAAAGCATTGTCAAACCACTTCCTTACAATGTAACCGACCTCCGAACTCACTAGCCATTGACTGAGGTGTAAATTAGCTATTCCAACTTCTCAGAGTTCAGCTCAGAATCCCTTTCTACTCCAACTTGGTTTGATTTTTTTTGCCACAAATACTATACTCCCTTGAATAGGTCCATCCGCTCTTTATATTATTTTTACTTATTCCAGTTCGAGAGATCGGACTATTTTAGTCCTCATCAAGTTACAAGGCTATCTAAAATCTATATAGATCTAAAACAAGATTTTAAAACTAGGCGGATCTAACTAATCTGTAGAATTGAAAAATCGCGACGAATGTCGTGCAAAAAACACATACCAATAAAGTTGATTTGGCTTCTTTCACGAATCATTGAGTAATGGCTCATTTTAATTTTTTAAACAAAAGTCCACATACATGAACAAACTTTATTAACTGAAATAAAAGCCACATATTGGAAATAAACAAAATCACTTATGGCCTTATGGGAAGCCACTGCCCACTGCTCACAGTTGACTCTCCCATTTTGTTATCTTCCAATTCAGAGCCGTCCCTGGGGCGGTCAAGGCGGCGCCGCCGCACAGGGCCCCCCTCCGACGAGGGCCCCCGCCCCCGGGATCTTTTTTTTTTTAATTTTTTTTAAATTGTTTGAGATAAATATCTAATTAGAAACTGTAATTTTAGCAGAAATGATTAGTTGGCCAAGCGGTGTGTATGCGGTTGTTTTGGATATTGAGGTCGCCAGTTCGAGCTATCTCCAAACCGAAAGTTCTGCATTTTTTGTTGTTTAACAACATAATCTAGGTTTTAAATACGAAACAGAAAAGTAAGGTTTATTAAAGAAGTCAAATTCAAATCATCTCCTTAACAAAAAAGTATTCTTTTTTACTAAAATTATTAGCATGAATTGTATAAATATTTATTCTATTTTGGTTAATTCCCCAGCAAATAAAAATTATTTATCTTTAGTTTAACTATTTTCGTCATTAACATGAAATGTATAAATAGAGTTTCATTATTTTCTTAGTGCCTATTCTATTTTGCTTAAGGTTCTTCCTTAATTTCTTTTTGCTGACTTCAATTGACAGTGAATTTTAGATAAACTTGATTACGAAAAACTGATTGATGATTCTGCAGAAAAAAATGCAAGGAGATCAATTTTTTTTTGGCTAATGCATTAATAGTTTTTCAATTAAATATATTGAATATTGAGTATCTCTTTTGTAGTACTATTTTAATGAAATTAAAAACATTGAAATTGAAATACGATTTTTTATTATTTTATGTTGTGATCAATGAAATTATTTTTCGTAACACTGATATTAGTTATTTTTAATTTTTTTATATAAATACAGAGGGCCTATTTTGTTTCTTCGCACCAGGCCCTTCAAAACACAGGAACGGCCCTGTCTTCCATAAACCGATAAAAATGCATATCATAATACACTAATATAATTATATATATACGTATGTATCAAACATTATATATATGTGTGTGTTATATGAATAGTTACTTATACATATTTGTATTTTTTGAGTACTACTTATATATAATATTAATGCTTATTTCACAAGTGTTTTTTTTTTTTTTTTTGGTGGGATACTTCACAAGTTGAATGTGAACAGAAAAAATGGGAGATGAAAAAGTCAATGTTGAAACATGAAAAATAAGTGCAGCATGTGTATATTTTGATTCATTCAGATCCAAAAAATGCGTATCCAGCAATCAAGCATCAAATTGTTTCCTTAACTATATTTGATATATCCACTGCCTATACAATATTTCTTAAGTAAATCAGATTGACTAATCTTAATTAACTCTCATCATATACCGCGCATGTAATTTTATTTAATGCTTCGGCTTCGATCCCAGGGAAAATTAATTGATAATGCGTGATTCACATTCTTGACCTATTTTTCTGGAAAACCAAGCGTGTATAGTTTTCTTCACCCGTACAACTAAACATTGACACGGTTAAAAAATAGAAAATTATGGTATGTTGAGAGAAACTATTGTCGTCTTTAGCAAAAAGACTAAAATGAAAAAACACCTACCAAACATTATAATTACAATATTTATATTATAATCTTTAAATATTAGGTCAACTTGATAAAATTACCCAAAAAGGTTTGCACTCGGAATTGCTTATTAGCAAGGTGTTGGTAAAATGTAGGATTGTCTGAGTTCGATTACCACCTAGCTCCCTCCCAAGATTTGTAGAAAAGAAAAGACTTTGCGCTATTTATAAGGAAAAAATATCCCCTACACTACAAGAAAATAAGAAAATTCCAATGAAAAAAATCTGTTGGGATTTGGCCAATTACCGTTGGAATTATCGATTCCAACGGAAATTCCAACATAAAATGTATCGTTGGTAAAATGGTCGTTGGAATGGCAAAATTCCAATGGAAATTCCAATGGAAAAATATTTCAACGGTATTTACAACGTTAATTATCCATTGAAATATACAATTGTTGGAAAAAACTCCAACATTTTTTCCAACACTAGTTCCAACGGAGTTATACCATTGGAATATATATAATCGTTGGAAAAAACTCTAATGGTTATTCCAACGGAGTTATACTATTGGAACTTAGTCCAATGGTAATTCCAATGGTATATACCCGTTGGAATATTCAATTATTTTATCTCATTATCTAATATCTTTAACTTCACAGTAGCACTACAAGAAAAATGGTCTATCCCAACACAAATTTAATGACGCTACCAAAAAGCGTCATTATAAATAAGTATTTAATGACGCTTTTTAAAAAGCGTTGTAAATTATAAAAATTAGCGACACTTACTAGAAATCGTTAGCATCGTGGTAAATTTAAGGACACTTTTATTGAAGTGTCATTATCTTAATAAAATTACCGACTTTTTTTATAAGTGTCACGATAGTTATGGAATTTACTTACACTTTTATTGTTCGTGTCATTAAAATAGCGACAGTTATTAAAAAGCGTCGTAAAATTGATGACACTTTCTATTTTACTTACACATTTTTTTTATTTGTCGCCAAAATTTTAAAATTTAATTACATTTTTATTGTTTGTGTCATTAAAATGACCACGCTTATTAAAAAGCATCACAAAGTAAAAAATTGGAATATCTATCCCACATCGAAGGATTGAAGTATTGAGAGTGATTTTGAGAGTTAATAAATAGACACTATATGGTGTATAATTGAATAACAACAAATATATTCAAAATGAGTCAAAAATTAAATATTAAGTTTAATTTTTTAAAAAAATTAATAAATAATTGATCTTTAATAAATTCTACAAAAGCTAGAAATATAAATCGCCATAATTTTAATGACACTAATTTTCAAAAGCGTCGCGACTTTAAAGACGCTTAATAGCGTCCCTAAATTTAACAACGCTTTTAGCGTAAGCAAAACTTCATTTAAAATATATTAAATCTTTATTAATTGTGACAGAAAATAGCGTCACCATATAATGATACATTTGATAAAAGCGTCAGGAAATGAGATTTACCTACGCATAGATCTTGCGTCACGGATAATTTCATGACATCAAATTTAACAACGCAACTCATGACGCTTTCAAAAGCGTAGGTAATATACATTGTGACGCTAATAAGCGTCACCAAGTGAAAATTTTAGCGTCACTAAACACAGTTTTTTTTGTAGTGTAGGTCACCCATCATCAACTTGTCCCAAGTCAAACACATTTAACTATGTTTTAATATGATTGACTCCAGAAGAGCAGATATATTTTATTGATATGGATAATACTATCAAATCTTTTAACCCTATATTGAAATTTTCCAATGGTATTAGAATTTCCAATGGAAATTTACAACATGTTGTACCATTGGAATTTCCGTTGAAATTTTAAAAACTCCAACAGAAATTCCAACGATTAATTCCAACATTTGGTTTACCGTTGGAATTTTTATTGGAATTTTCCAATGCTATGTCTTAGCGATGGAATTTCTGTTGGAATTTTTAAAATTCCAACAGGATTTCCAATGGTTTATTATTAGTGTTGGAATCACTGTTGGATTTTCCAACGGTTTGTTGTGGTGTTAAAATTTTTGTTGGAATTTTAAATTCCAACAGGAATTCCAACATTTTATACCAACGATTTTTTTATCGTTGGAATTTCCAACGATATAATGTAGCATTGGGGGAAATTGTTGAAATATTGTAAAAATCAAAACCAATTGTGAAAATAGTGTAAAATTGAGTGGAATCGTTTATTTATGCGTTGGCGCATACCTTAACCGCGCCAAGCCATTTTTTTATTTTTTTTAATATGTTGGCGCACATACATTGTGCGCCAAAGAACATAGGGTAGGGTAGGATGGGGTGGGGTGGGGTTGGCGCACAAAAGAGGTGCGCCAACCCCAAACATAAAACTTTTTGGTTGGTGGGGTGGTGGTGGGGAGGGTGGCTGCAGGGCTGGGGTGGGGGTGGGGGTGGGGGTGGGGGGAGTTATTTTTGTAATTATATATAATAATAAATTAATTATTATCCCATTTAATTCATACATAACTTTTTTTTTTTTTATCTGTTTTTAACGTATAATATATCAAATTAATTATTTTTTTACGATCTTTAATTTGACATCCATATTGCATATTTTTGCAAGAAGATAAATGCATAGCCATAAATTCGAGACCAATTTATGATGGTGAAGGGATTTTTGATCCTCCTTATTATGAGTGGTTTCAGTTCAACAAGGTCTGCGTTTTGGGTTTTTTTTTTGGTTCTGTTTTTTGTGTTTTTTTTGTTTTTGTATTGTTATTTGAAATGGGTTTTGGTTATTTTCTATCAGGAATTTACGGA
This sequence comes from Rehmannia glutinosa, assembly GCA_016081115.2. Lineage (NCBI taxonomy): Eukaryota > Viridiplantae > Streptophyta > Magnoliopsida > Lamiales > Orobanchaceae > Rehmannia > Rehmannia glutinosa. The sequence continues at coordinate 179,958 of JABTTQ020002247.1, forward strand.
ATACCAGAAATTTGATGAGTGTCTTGATTATATAGAAGATTACATGATTAAAAATGGGCCGTTTGAAGGCCTTCTTGGTTTTTCACAGGTATGTTTATTTTTAAATTTTTAATTTATCTAGAGAATTTTGTGTATTTGTTTCCAGTTTTGTGTAATTATGATCAGTGTTGTAAAAAGCGTTAGCGCAGACTGGGGCTTAGTGCCTAGGCGTAGCTTGAGCGGGGTTAGACGTTCGCCTAGGCGGTACCTAATCGGAAAAATAACATAGGTGGACAAGGGGGACTAGCGCCTAGACAAGGGCTAATCGGGGTTAGACGAGGATTTTTAGAACAATGACTAAACACTATACATGTATCGCGCAATAATAGTCTTCTCAAATCGAGACCAATTTATAACTATGTATTTATCTTCTTGCAAAAATATGCAATATGGATGTCAAATTAAAGATCGTAAAAAAATAATTAATTTGATATATTATACGTTAAAAACAGATAAAAAAAAACAAAAAAGTTACGTATAAATTAAATGGGATAATAATTAATTTATTATTATATATAATTACAAAAATAACTCCCCCCACCCCAGCCCTGCAGCCACCCTCCCCACCACCACCCCACCAACCAAAAAGTTTTATGTTTGGAGTTGGCGCACCTCTTTTGTGCGCCAACCCCCACCCCACCCCACCCTACTCCTACCCTATGTTCTTTGGCGCACAATGTATGTGCTTGCCAAAGATATTAAAAAAATAAAAAATGGTTTGGCGCGGTTAAGGTATGCGCCAACGCATAAATAAACGATTCCCCTCAATTTTACACTATTTTCACAAATGGTTTTGATTTTTACAATATTTCAACAATTTCCCCGTAGCATTGGAACTTCTATTGGAATTTTAAAAATTCCAACAGTTTTCTATTTCGTTGGAATTATTTTGTTGAAATTTGATTGTTTTCTTGTAGTGCTATTTTCGTAAATTATAAATAAACTTTCCATTTTTGCTAACAGGGAATTTGTATGTAAAATAAAACAAATCCGAAAGGATATTTAATTTGTTATATCTCAAGGAAATATTCAAAATATCAACTACAAAAAACTTCCAGTTTACCAACTAAATTGATCGTATTACTAAATCTTACAATTACCTACAAAATACCAATAGAATAAAAAATATTATTTTTCCCCCAAACTATACCAACCAATTAACCTATAGTTTTGAAATTACCGACATAAATATTGTAAGTATTTAGCAATAGTTTTTACATTATGTTGGTAAATATATATTTACCTACAAATTCTACCTACACTTTACAGTTATCTTAATAAAACTTGTAGGTAAATTGTAATTTTCTTGTAAGTATATTATTGAAACATAGAGAATTCTTAATTTTTTGTTAAATAGGTCGTATCTCAAGTATAGTTTAATTTCGATCATTTAAGTACCCTGACTATTATTATTAAGCATGAATGTGAACGGACTTACATTAATTTCATAAATATATGCATCATTATTTCCAGCAAATTATAGATTGGAAATTTATGCATAATTTGTGGAGACCCATGGCTATCATTCTATCATTATTGAACACCACCGTATACGACATAGCCGGCCAATGCGTGTGAGCCGGGCTAGGGCTACACCCAAGCATCCATCTAAACTTTTATTGTTGGTCGGCTAGACTTCCAAGATTTTGAACATGTCCTTTTCCGTTTGGTGTGCCAAATCACATGCCTTATTATTATATTTTTCCCTTTCACCCTAACTCCTAAGATTAATTCTACAAGCAAAAGTACCACAATAATTAGGCGCCTCGTCATTTTCATCTTATTTTTCTATTAGTAAGATTCCTCTCCATATTTTAAACTCTAAACCCACCACAAATATTTTAAATTTGACTTAAAATATGGGAGATCATAATATATGGGTTTTTTTTATTCGCATTAGGTTCAAAATTTGATATATATGTAAAGACTTATTGAAAATTCTGATCCTATAAGTTTAAGGGGGAGGCGTATTTGGTCATGTAAATATCTTATATAGTAATTTTGGTCCTGTAAATATTATATGTAGCAATGTAGATCCCATAAACTTTATTTTTGGGCAATTTTGGTCTCATTATAAATTTTATAAAGCAATGTAAATATAAAGCTTATATTTCACTATTTTCTTTTGGCAGCAAGACATTGATTTCCAATCAAATAATTAATAAAACTAAAGTGAAAAATATTTGATAGCATGTGTGAAATATATATTAATTCCAGCTGCATTGCGTATGTAGGGGGGCGGCGGCTACCCCCCACCCCTCGTGGCAACTGATCTCCATAAGTAACAGTCCGATTAATTGAAAAGTTTTGTGGACCAAAGTAAAGAATATTTTCCTCACACAAATTTAAAACCAAAGGCATATGATCATATTGTCTCATTGAAGATTGAACAGGTTTTATTGACTTTTAGTATTTTATATTTTAATATTAATAACACTAATTCTTTAAGCACAACAGTAGCATGGGGGGTATCTATACCAAATTGATGAGTATACTCAACCCTCTCCAGTTGACAAAATCGCTTACTTTGATTATAACAAGCTGGTACCATTAAAAACCAAAAATAGTACATAATTTTCTGTTAATTAAAATTTTTGAATCTAATAAAAACGATAGAGATTGAGCATTAACTAATTTATGAAATATCATAATATACCTAGTGTTGTCAATAAAACATGATTTTAAGATGATGAAACTTTTTTTTATTTTTTATTTTTGGAGTGCATATCATGAGAAAGAATGGATGATGAGAATTGAACCGAATTCCAGACCTTTGGCTTGGCTTAAGAATCCTAGTCATTTGACTACTACCGAATTCTCATTTTAAGATTTTTTAAAAGAAAGGGAAACTAACTTTTTGGGTCATGTAACTTGTACTACTTTGAGATTTAGTCATCTAAGTAGTCATTGTTAGATTTTATTGTAATATCTTCTGAAAATTTGGACATTAGTCCGATTGTAACCGATATTATATAATTTTATCGAAAATTACGGACTATGACGAGTTACAATCATGTCAAAAATTTGGGAAAATTGCAACATAAGCATTGAAATCCCCAAATTTTAGGTGTCAATTTTTGTGAATTGACGAGTAAAATTTTGCACAAAATCACCAAAATATAATTTTTAAATTTCTTAGACACATCAGCAGTCCATTGGCTCCAGTTAGCATTTTCTGTAAAATTATATAATTATGGTAAAAATTGGATTAAATGTCTGGATTTTTAAATGATATTGGATCATACTATTAAAGTGACTATTTAGAAGACTAAATCTCCAAGTAGTCAAATTTATCGGGCCAAAAAGACTATTTTCCCCGTAAAAGAAAAACATGTAAAACAAATTTACTAATTATAAATACCTGTTGAATGTAAATGATTATTAAAAATTCTCATGAAATAGATGCACTTAACTTTCTTTCAAGCCTGACAAAATAATAGTGCACTATAAATATACTACTTGAAATATACACAGTTTCTTTAATCTATTACTTGTCATCATGAGTTGAATTCAAAGTTTTACCAATAACCTATTCACTATTTATATTAGCTTCACAAAATTCTCCATCTTGAATACCCTCAATCCCATCTTCTTCTTACAATTTCCAATATGTCCGATCATTCATCGGCCGATCTCCAGTCCCATAAAAAGACCAATATTTTTTCTCCAAGAAAAAACACCCCCAACTCAATAAAAATTCCCCTCTACAAATGTTCTCAGCTATTCATAATTTTACTCTTCCAAATTTTCATTCTACACTTCATTTTCCGAACTCCGTCAAAATCAGTACAACTCCGTCAAGATTTAACAGAAAAAATTTCACAGCTACAACCAATTCAAGAATCAGAAAATTGCGAGTACGGAAAAGTATACGTGTATAATCTCCCAGCAATATTTAACCAAGAGTTGCTAGACAGTTGTCGCGATTTAGACCCATGGCACTCACGATGTAACGCGATTTCAAATCACGGGCTCGGGCCGAAAGCCACCCGGCTTTCTGCAGTGCCGGAAAATCTCGCTCCGTCGTGGTACTGGACGGATATGTTCGCCGGGGAGGTTCTCTACCACGATAGAATATTGAATCACAAGTGTAGGACTACGGAGGCGGAATCAGCTACGGCCTACTACATACCGTTTTACGCTGGACTCGCGGTGGGGAAATATCTGTTCACCAATTACACTGCGAAAGAGCGGGACATGCATTGCGAGAGGCTACTGAGGTGGGTCCACGATCAGCCGACGTGGCGGAGATCCAACGGCTCGGATCACTTCCTCATGCTTGGACGTATGACGTGGGATTTTCGACGGTCGAGAGACGAGGACTGGGGTCCAGCTTCATTCACATGCCGTTGATGAAACGAGTCCTACGTCTTGCAGTAGAGAGAGACCCTTGGGACCAGCTGGAGATCAGTGTACCCTATCCCACAGGATTCCACCCAAAGTCAAAATCGGAAATGGATCAATGGCTAGGATTTGTTCGCACTCGTGAACGAACAAGTTTGTTCACATTCGTTGGGGGTAAACGTAAAGTGAAGGGTGATTTTAGAACAATATTATTGAGTCACTGTTATAACGAGTCTGATACGTGTCGGGTCGTTGATTGTTCGGGAACTCGGTGCTACGATGGCACGTCGGAGATTCTAGAAGCTTTTTTGGCCTCGGATTTTTGTTTGCAGCCTAGGGGAGATGCTTTTACGAGAAGGTCAACGTTTGACTGCATGTTGGCTGGTTCGATTCCGGTTTTCTTTTGGAAAAGAAGTATTTACAATCAGTATCATTGGTTTTTGGGGGACGAACCGGAGAAATTTTCGGTTTTGATAGATAGGAAAGATGTTAGGAATGGAACATCGATAAGGAAAGTATTGGAGGGTTTTAGTCGGGACGAGGTGAGAAAAATGAGAGAAAAAGTAATTAGTCTTGTACCGAAATTTGTGTACAGTTCTATGCCTAGTGATGAAATTGAGAGTGGTAAAGATGCCTTTGATATTGCTATTGATGGAGTATTGAGGAGGTTTCAAGAACAAAAATGGAAGAAGAATATGGTAAAATAGTTTAAGGGTTGAAGAATTTTTTTTATAGGTTGATAATAGAAGACATGGGATAATCTGATAATGAGCATCAAAGTGCACAATTTCAAAAGTGAAGAGCATGAAAAGAGCCCAGAGTTAGAGGTAATAGTTGTTGCTTCGACACAAACTTGAGATTTTTATTATTTATTTTATTTTTTTGTTTTAAATTGCAAAAGTAGTTGTTTGTAAATTGATAACACGGATGCATATTTTCAAATAAATTTAATCAGTTCATCCCTCAATCTCGGGGTGGTTTTATGGCACGCTAATTGAATAACATGTTTATTTTTATTGTTACTTTTTTTTTTACGTAAAGGCACCCATTAAGGGTGAAGAATTAAGGCATGATCCGTAACATGTATTTATTTTTATTTTACTTTTTTAAATAAGTTTAAAGAAAAGAAAGGGACAACCATTAACTTTTTGCCGTTTTGAATGTTTGGATTTTTCCTAAGGAAAACCCTTTACTACAGTTCTACAAGATGCCAGACTTAAAGAATAATAATAATTGGTTTACTTCAATCAAGTTCGAATATGCGGTGATGTTAATTTTGGCTCGGGCCGGCCGATATTTTTATCGGACTGGGTTCTAGTATTTCAGGCCCGAAAAAATATCGGGGCTCAAAAGTGTGACCCAACAGGCCCAGAAAACAAACTGGCCAATTTTTTCAATGTATTTTTATGCTATAAGCCGGACTTGGGATATGAAATTAGAGGCATGGGTCTTATTTAGCCCGATCCGGCCTGATTTCATTCTTTGGCCCAGCTGCCGGCCCGGCACGTTTGATAGCTATACTCGTAACCGTAAGACATAATTGAGCAGAATAAATAATTAAGTGATCAACACACACAAAAAAAAAAAGGAATAAAGTTACAAACTATAAAGTGGAATTATGCAACAGATATTGAATGGAGAGAGAGAAATATATAGAAAGATACAAGTAGTAGACTTTAGGTTAATTTGTAAAGATTAATTAACTTTGAGCTCAGTGTAAAAAACTGTCAGTCATGTGATCGTTGAGCTTGGTTAGGGTCTTATAATCTTGAATTTGAAATCAAACTTAATAAACTCAAGCATTAATCATACGGAAATGGATCCTCTACATTTCCATTTGGTAAATTTTGTGTAAATTTCGGAGAGAGAAAGACACAAGAATAAAAAATGTGTGGAACCTGTTTTTTTATTCAAACATTTTTTTATCATTGTGTCTCTTTCTCTCTCCGAAATTTACACAAAATTTACCAAATGGAATGTAGAGGATCCATTTCCTTAATCATACCCGTTTGAATAGCTACAAGCCCACTAATCTCAATTTTAATTGGTCCTAGCTTTTCTTGGTATTTGTGATGATTGGTTGAACCAATTGATTTTTTTTTAAAAAAAAAAACAATTGATTTTAAAAATGATCAGAGGTCCCAACCAAAAATAACTGGTCTCAGTAATAAATATTTGGTACTTTGATCATTAACGATCCACATTCTACAGACAGTGGTTGATTAGCATGTGGAAGTGATTGGGAGGAAAAGTTTGGAATAAAAGTAATATTTTATTTCTGTAATTGGGAGACATAGTAAATTGTTAAATGTAAATTCCTATAAGGTTTGTCGGTTAATGATGTCACATCAGGCATTGTTTTAATGTTAATGTAACTTAGGTTAAAAAAGTAGAATGAGATATTTATGATAATAAATTTGAAAAAAAATATAATTACTTGTTTCATAATGGGTCCCATTTCATTTAGAAGAAGAATAAACAAACATAGTTCGCTTTCGGTAAAAATAGAAAAATTTCTTCGCATGCTAACCAAAGTATAACCTATGTCCTCCTCATGAGTCAGGAGAAATCGTCCTCTCCACAGAGTTTCGTCCCCCTGTAGGGGATTAGTTGGGGTTTTCCTTACCCCCCACCGCCCCCACTCCCACCGCACAGGCCCGCGGGCGGTCTTCTCCAAGTCCCGATTCTTCCCCACCTCCACCGCTGCCAACTCCTCTACCCTCTTTTCTATCTTCTCTCCTTCTTCTTCCTTGCCCTCCTGTACGGTCAAATCATTTTCTCCCTCATTATTTTTCTTTCTTTTATTATTTCTTCTGGTCCTCTTTGTCTACTCCTTTTTACCTTTCCTTTTCTTTTGGCTGCCCAATACACTTTGTCCCCCATGATAACCATATCATGCAAGCTGACATGTCCTAATTTTCATTAAACTATAGGTGCCCATACACTCACCCTCCTCCACGTGCCCTCCATTACCTATTCCCAGCGTTAGTGCGTTCCATTGAGCTGCGTGTCCGCGTTCACTTTACCTACGCCCCCACCCAAAGACCAATCCCGCACCCCCCCCACCCAACCCCCCCCTTGTTATCCATGCAAAGACATGCGTTTTCCTCTAGGATAGGGTTTTGGTGCCTCTTATTTTCTTCTCTTTGTGTTCTTTTCGTGCTTCTCGCAGTTTTAATCCCGGTCGTTCTTGGTGAGTTTGTGTCGTGGTGGAGTTGTCATGGAAGCTCTAATCGATAAGGAATCAAAGTGGTGGATTTGGATGAAGAAGCGGATCTTTGTTTCATCCATTAACAACACGAAAGGGTTTTGCTTGGCGGGATCACTTTGTGTACACAAAAATCTTTTAATTCTTTCTATCATTTGAAGTCATGAAGAAATCGTGGAAGCCAAGAAAAGGATTCAACGCTAGAGAATGGGGAAAAAATCTATTCCTTTTTCGTTTGAGGATCCGAAAGAAAGGGAATGGGTTATCTCTAATCAACCATGGCATTTTCAAGGAAATCTTTTTGCTCTCAAAGAAATCGATAAGACGGAACAACCTCTTCAATCGCGATCACGGACACTCATTTCGGACTCGCTTACGACGACCGTTGCATGCATGAACAAGAAAGCTCTTTCTACTATGGTCAAGCAAATAGGCTCTCTAGTGGCCTGGGATTCCTCGGATGATGATTTAATCGGAAATCGGCTAGAGTTGAAGTCGCCATTAATTTCATAAAACCACTCCTGGGAATCACATCGAGTTAAAGGGGAAGCAAAATGGATCCCCATCAAGTACTTAGTCTTTACCTCTTTATTGTTTTTTCTTTGCGGGATAATCGGTCACCACTTTCGGACTTGTGCGGAGTACGATAACAACGCGCAACGCCCCATCGGAAACCAACTATGGGCCATGGCTAAAAGCATCCCCGTATAAACGCCACGCCTACCTCACCCGTCATACCTACATCCCATCCAAAAACAATGCCAACCAAAAATCCTTATTCCTCGAAGTCCAACCCCAATCACCTTCCCATGCAACCCACGTACAATATGTGACCCCATAAAACCCCAAACCATCATATCACACTCCCCACAAAACCGCATCCATGAACTACCTATTGTACCCATTCTCAACTCTTTGTTTTTAACTCCTCACAACAACAAACCCGACATCAAGCTAGGCCCCCTCCTTGTCTCATACACCCCATTAACCCCTCCCATATTAACCACAAATCAAACCAACACTATCCAAATACCTCCCAAAGATGCCTTCCCACGATTGCTTGCATAACCCTTCCTAAACCTCACCATCAACCCATTTTCGACCTACACACAACCCACTCCCCGGATATTCAATCTCCACTCCCTAACATAACCCTTTTTAACATCAAAACCCCTATACCAAAACCAAAGACTGGACACGTAACAAAAGCAGGACCACCACTCCCAAATCACTAACCCCCCACCACCTCTCCAAAAAGACGCAAAAAACAAAAATGTCACACACCCACCGAGCCACACGGTCATCACCCCCAAACAAAAACCCAAGCCAAACGCCCAAACCATGGAGTTAATGCGATTGCCTACTACGTCTACTCAAACGGCGGGCGGAGGCCGCGCATGAGCAGCCCGCCAAACGCAATGAGTTGCCTCGGTTGGAACCGTCGGGGCTTGGGAACCCCTGCATACGATTCAAGTGCTTACACGTGATATCAAGAGAAAAGATCCCACCATTGTTTTCCTTATGGAAACAAAGCTACTTGGTTCTAAGTCAGAAATTACGTAACAAATTTGGTTTTGATAATCTTTTTTTTGTTGATTGTGATATGGAGAAGCGGGGCGCAGAGGTGGATTATGTCTCTTTTGGAAGGATTCGATCCAGATAACGATCCAATACTACTCACTACATGCTATTGATGCGATGATTGACGGACGTTGGAGATTTACCGGGATATACGGCTGGCCTGAGGAGCACTCGAAACATCACACGTGGCAACTCATTAGAGCCCTCCATTCAAACAATGACACACCATGGGTTTGCATGGGAGACTTTAATGAAGTTCTCTATCAATCGAGAGAAGTTAGGGGTCGATTAAAGGGCGACACAAAAATGCAAGCATTTAGAGACGCATGTTTGTCGATTGCAATCTCAATGACCTTGGTTTTGAAGGATTTAATTTCACATGGACAAATGGGCAAGAAGGGTCGGCTAATATACAAGAACGGTTGGATAGATGTGTGGCCAACTTAGCGTGGGTTTGTCAGTTCCTCGACAAAGTAGAGCATCTCCTTCGCATCTCCGGACCACTGTCCCCATTGATCACTGGGTGCAGCCCGTTGTAGAGGAGGTAAAAAGAAAAAGCGGATATTCAGGTTCGAGAAAATGTGGTTGCAAGATAATTCTTGTAAACCTTTCATTCAACAGGCTTGGACTGCGACGGACGGATGTGGTTCCCCGGATACTATCAAGGAAAAAATTCTTCAATTGGGGGCCTCACTTAGTTGGGAAGCAACGCATTTTGGTAGTGTCCAAAAAAAGCTAGAAAATACTCGATCCCAGTTGGAAAAAACGAAACTACCGCCAAATGGACATAACATTGCGGCAAATGCAAAGAACTTGAGAAAAAATCACATCTCCGATGCGGCGAGAAGAAACTATGTGGTTCCAAAGGGCCCGAACAAACGGTTCAAAGATGGAGATAAAAATACGGCCTTCTTTCATAAGGTGGCTAGCGGTCGACAAAAGCGGAATACTATTGAAAAAATTATGAAAGCCGATGGCCGAGTGGGTTGAGAGACATGACGACATAGCAAAGGTACTCCAAACTTATTACGAGGACCTTTTCACCTCCACCACGGACACAAATTTCAACAATGTTCGACGCTTATTAACCTCGAGAATGCCGGATGAACACATGGCTGAAATAGGCGCACCATTCACCGAAGTCGAAATCATCGCGCGCTATCTCGGATGCACTTTCCAAGGCCCAGGGGCCCGATGGTATGCCTGCTCTCTTTTTCCAGCAATTTTGGTCTACTATTAAAAGTGATATTGTTTTCGCCCTTAATATTCTCAATCAAAATGCCAACCCCACACCCCTGAATCACACGCATATCGTCCTTATCCCTAAAAAGAAATGCCCCTCCCTCCCCAGTGATTTTAGACCTATAAGCTTGTGCAATGTGATCTTCAAGATTATCACTAAAGTCATTGCAAATAGAATTAAACACGCCCTCACCCATGTTATCCACCCTAGCCAATCCGCCTTCGTCCCAGGGCGACTAATCACTGATAATGCCCTCCTAGCCTTCGAAATTTTTCACGCCATGAAGTCGTCCACCGCTACTAAAAAAGGATCTTTCGCACTTAAACTTGACATGAGTAAGGCTTATGATAGGGTTGAGTGGGACTTTTTACACCAGGTCATGATTCGTATTGGGTTGCCTAACCACATTGTATCTTTAATTATGCGGTGTGTGTCAACGGTTTCCTATTCTGTGCTCACTAATGGTATCCCCGGTAACACTTTTGTCCCCACACGAGGACTCCGTCAAGGAGACCCTCTCTCCCCATATTTATTTTTATTTTGTGCAGAGGCTTTCTCATCCCTCATAAGACGATCAGAATCGGCGGGACGCATCCACGGCTTCAAAATTTGCAGACAGGCACCCCCGGTCTCCCACCTATTTTTTGCTGATGATAGTATAATTTTTGGGAGGGCAAACATGAATGAAATTGTGGAAGTTCGAATATTATAATACAAAGATGGGGAGGCACGGACGAGGTTGTAAATTTTGAGAAGTCGAAAATCACTTTCGCAAGGGGGTCAATGAGGAGCTAAGCGGCATCACTAGCGAATCACCCAGAGTGCAACGGGTTGACAAGCATCTCATCTACTTGGGGCTTCCAAAGCAAGCGTGGGGCGATCCAAAAGTGCATATTCCAATCTTTCTTTGGACAGGGGGTAGGAAGAAGCTCAAAAATTGGAAAGCCATCACGCTTCAGAAAGGTGGAAAATGACCTTAATCAAGAGTGTGGCGCAAGCAATTCCGACATATATCATGAGTGTTTTTGATCCCACTTGAAACTTGCCGTAAAAATAAATTCTCTAACGGCGAGATTCTCGTGGGGACAAAAAATGAGGAAAGGAAAATTCATTGGCTTCAATGGCGACTATGCGAATCAAAGGATCATGGCGGGCTGGGTTTCAGAGAATTGTCAGTTTTCAACAGAGCCATGCTAGCCAAACAAGGTTGGAGACTAATTCAAGATGATACTTCACTTCTTGCCCGCACCCTAAAAGCCCGATACTACCCTAACGGGGATTTTCTGACTGCTACAATAGGCTATAACCCCAGTTTTACCTGGCGAAGCATTGTAGCGGGAAGAGACATTATCCGAAAGGGTGCTAGACGGCTAATAGGTAATGGGCGTTCAATCAAAATTTGGAAAGACCCTTGGCTACCTTCTAGCAGCAACTTCACCCCAGGAGCGCGGTCTGGTGATTGGCCGGAGGATATGACAGTGTCCGAGCTCTTTAAGGACGGTCAAGCGGATTGGAACGAGGACTTAGTGAATCAGATTTTTACACCAGAGGTTTCCTCGAACATCCTTCGTATCCCACTTCGCAATTTCTGGTGTGAAGACCGTTGGGCGTGGAACTACACAGCGAATGGGCAATATAGTGTTAAATCTGGATATAAGGTTGGGCTTGCCTTAGATTATCGGTTCGCAGATAAACCGTCGGCATCGGAAAATTCAAAAGTTTTATGGCAGTGGCTTTGGCGACTACCCTTACCCCCAAAAGTACAGGTATTTATGTGGAAACTACTCCAAAATGCACTCCCGGTTAGAGCTTCCTTATTCCATCGCAAGGTAGTGCCTGACTCTATTTGTCAAAGATGTGGAGAGAGACCAGAAACGATCGAACACGCTCTTCGGGATTGCCCGTGGAGTCTTTTTTTCTGGCAAGCATCTCCACTACGACTTGATCATACCGTCACTAATCCGAATGCCTCCATGGCCGATATGACAGAGAGGATGGTGGGTTTCGAGAATGAAGAAGCAAGCTCTTTGTTCGTCATGCTTCTTTGGGCTTCATGGTACGCAAGAAATGTCCTTATTTTCCAAGGAAAGGAACTCTCACACCGTGATTGTTTCGAACTGGCTATGAAGGTACAACATGAATATAAGGCCACTATAAACAAGTTGGCGACCCAAAAAACCAAAGGCACGAACACCAAATGGATTCGACCCAGAGACGGAGCTTTCAAGATAAACACGGATGCATCGGTAGTGAAGAGTGGTGGATCGAGTATCGGAGTGGTGATTCGCGCACATAATGGCGAAGTAATCAAGGTCCTATCTCGGAAATACCAACAGGAATTTGCGATCAATATCATGGAGGCCATAGCGTGTAGGGAAGGTCTGTCACTGGCCAAAGAGCTACAATTGCAACATATTGAGGTGGAAACGGACTGTCAGCAGGTGGTCCAGGCGTTCCAGCGGAAAGATGCGAACTTCTCATATCTTGGTGGAGTGGTGGACGATATCAGGGTGTTGTGCAATTCGTTCCAGTCTTGCAGACTTCAACATATCCCCCGAGAGGCCAACTCGTTGGCTCATACTCTAGCTAGATTTGCTTTTTCTACTTTATTCCCTAGTTGTAATTGTTATTCTGGTTGTTTCCCATCTGAACTGATTCATCTCATTCCTGAAGATGAAAACTTTTAATCTATTGAATGAAGTTTTCTTCCTCAAAAAAAAAAAAAAAAAGTATAACCTATAATTGTTCTTTCTCAAAAAAAAAAAAAAAATAACCTATAATTGTTAGTTATATAAAATGCTAATTATTCTAATTAAGTTTTAATCTATGAAGATCGGTATAAGGCGGGATACGGATATGATATGACATGATGCGAAAATATATTACTTTTGAAATTTTAAGGATACAGGTACAATATAATATATATATATATTTATATATTTTTATATTTTTAAAATATAGACGTACTAAATACGATTAAATAAACAATATTTCAAGCATAAAAAATTAAAATTTCATAAACACTCGAATATAAAATGTGATAACGCACATAAACACAAAGAAAATATGTTGAAATTATCAGCAATACTATAGATATGTATCCATGGAGTATCTTGAAGTATTGGATAAAGTAGGTGTTGGGATACAATAAAAATCAGAGGGATACATCGGGGGATAATTTGAACTAACAATCGTCTATTACAAACAAAGCGAAAAAGAAAGCAAAGTAAAGCCGCCGAAAGCTTAACTCTTTCTTTAAGACTCTTGTTGCCCCGTCACGATGCTCATGGTTGCAGGCAACGAATCTCCCAAGATACAATGACTTTGGTAAAGGATAAGAGCACCACAAATCCTTCTACCCGGCGAACTGAGATAAGTGAGGCATGAGGTGACGCCACACTTCTACGTAACACTTCTGGTGTAATGCAGTTTTGAGTGTGATCGTGAATATGGATGCGCGAATTTCTTCTGTGTTTTTATGTATGATGCATGAAAATCCACTGAAAGGGGGGGCTCCAATATATAGGGAAATCATAGGGAATCCTCCAAGGGAAAGCCCTAATGATTTGGACTCAAATATGTCCATCAATCCTCAATCAAATCCTTCCTATTTTAGATTGATTTTTGCCAAGTCAAACCTTCCAATTGTGGCCTCAATCGGTTTAGGAATGATTTGATGCAATCAATCTTGTTACCATAAATTGGTGATTTGAGTCAAAGTTGCCTATTTAACGGATAAAATCGAGCAGCTTACCAAACACCGGATTTGATCAATCTACCAACATTCCACATATGTTGGATACATTTCCCACAAATATATCTTTCCAAGTGTACCATTTGTGCATCGATTTCTCACTCACTCATAAATGATTTTGTGAAAATAATCGCACCACTCGTTTCCAAAATTAACGAGTTCCCACACTTAGACTTTCGGCTTAACAAAACCAATTTTTCCAACAATCCCTCACATGAGTGGAAACGATGCATGAATGCATGCAGACTCAGTCACTCAGCCCCTGGAAACGTTGTTGCATCAGGATAGGTAGCTTGTGGCTTTGAACCTTCCTTAGTAAGATATTATCGGATATATCCGCGGCTTAGTGGACACGATGCCTTGAACTACTCCGCTTACGAATATAGCAAGACAACAGTATTTACACAACAACACTTCTGCTTATCTCGAAGTTCACTGGTTGTGTTCGTTTTGGCCATGGATCACACTTGGGATTCATAAGTGTTTCATTGAGGCGGCCCGTCCTCGCACTTACATAGGTGACCTTATCTATCAGAGGTACCCTGCAATACCCCCACCTTATTAGGTATAGGACGTCATTAAAAGTCCATAGGATTTAACCTCACCACAGTCAGCAGGTTCAATCACTTGGTGGTGCTCTCTAGAGAATGGTTAGCTTGAAGCTAAGTACCAAGTGTTATGACTGAACAGTTTAAAGTTTAGTTTTCCCATTGAACCAAGTTCTTGGGATCTCCAGTCATCATGGTTGGGTTTCTACTAGAAACTGTTCTTTAAGTTGTGGATTTTACACCAATTTCCTCTAGCATTTTACAATTGATCTCCACGTTAATCAAATTTGCGCGCAAGATTGAGATCAATTTCTTTACGTATTTGAGCACATAGTCACTGAGCATGTGTAACCACTTCAATTGACATAAATGCCACCGGTGGAATTTCAAGCCCTTCAATGTCAATGTGGCTTTATAACACATTAAGCTCGTACAGACTATTCTCAATATGTTATCTCTTTTTAGAGAGATATTCGTTTGACTTTATCATTTGTCAAACTTGTCATTATTCATTCAATGACTTAATTGTTGTATATGTTCCCAACAAATTCGGGTACAATAATCCGTTAAGGTCTACCTTGATAAGGTTAGCTTTTAAGGCCCTTTTCTGCACCTTTTCTTGGTACCTCAATGTGTGCAATATTGCAACACTCAAGAGTACACTAAAAGATGCACATCTATAAGAGAAATCACTGGTGACCCCTGCTAGCTATCAACTAGCATTGTTAATGCCAATTGACCCACATCCTCATTTCTAAGGATACCTCTCAAAGAAACTTGTATTTTTATTTTTTTGACTCCATGGTCATTGGGATCAATCTTTATCCAGACTGAGGTAAATTTATATTTATCCAACACCCCCACATTGGTGACATAACTTATCCACCCCACATTGTGCAACAATGTCAACTTTGAGAATTATCAATTAAACAATTGTTATTTCTCACAAGTTCAACCGTGATTGGATCGCCAACTAAAAAATAATCCAATTGCCTAGGCAAAATATCAAAGAATCTCCCGGAAGGGCTAAAGGACTCAGTTGCATCCATTCACCAAATTTTGAGTAGAGTTAACTTGCCATGTGTTTCCTCACAAGGAGACGCTAAATCATATACCTTTCATAAGGGCATTTAGATTTATTCATGCCTTCATTGACATGTTTAGCTACGTGTTATGACACCCAAGATATCATAGCACCCAAGTTGGCACATTGTGCCCTGCCCATAGCTATTTTGCTATCACAGTATCACAACATAAAATTTCACGTTTATATTGTGAGTCCAATTTAACATTTGGTATATAATTTCATATTCACCAATTTCTTTATGGCATTCATGTTAACATGTAAAGTCTAACATGCCATATATCACAACTCAATCATATTAGAAGCAACACAACCATTACATTCATTTTGAATAATCCCTTTTTAAGGTGTGCCAAGTTTCCTTCAAGGCCTTTTCATGCTTGGCATTTGATTGTCTATTGCCTTCTTCAATGCGCAATTTCACAATCAAATCCTCCAAGCCCATTTGCTTCCTCTTATGCTTGAGATAGTTTTTGAAATCTCTCCAACTAGGCGGCAACTTTTCAAAAATTGCAGCCACTTGGAAGGTTTCACACAACTGCATCCCTTCAGCATGGATGTTGTGCAAAATCAACTGAAATTCTTGGAGTTGACTCATAACAGTCTTGGTGTCAACCATCACATACTCCAAGAATCTGCCGACAATGAACTTCTTGGTGTCGGCATCCTCCGTTCTGTACCTTTTATTCAACGAGATCCACAGTCTCTTGGTAGTACCTTTGAACGAGGCATACACACTATACAACGCATTATCCAACCCATTAAGGATGTAATGCTTGCACAAGTAGTCCCCTTGACCCCATGCATCAAGGGCAGCCCTACGATCCATATTGGTATCGTCTGGGGCAACAACATGATGGTCCTATTTAAGGAACCTCACCAAGTTTAGGGTTGTCAGATAAAAGAACATCTTTTGCTGCCACGTGTTAAAATTAAGTCCAGGTAAACTTTTAGGCCTTTCAAAGATGTGCACCACGATTCTTGCCGGAAGGTGTGATCGAAGGTGTTGCCAACACTGACGTAACACCCATGGCAGAGGTAGAACCATATGCAGCCTGAAGTGAGGCCACAGGTGTGGTCACATCGAAGGCCACACTCGCTGGAACATCAGAAAACTGGGGTGTGCCAGAAGGTGTGGTCACACACTCCACGTATTACATCGGAGCATATCCGGAAAGAGAGGTGTTGTAACACTTCCTGAGCGGCTGAACGCGTTCGGAAAGAGGTGTGATAGAAGGTGTGGTCACACCCCCACGATCATCAAAAGCGAAGCGAGGAGCAGTGTTGGCAGAGGTGTGGCGAAGGTGTGGTCACACCAAAAGCGGGGACAAACAAACAGGTGTTGTCGGGGGTGTTGTCACACCCGAGGCTACACCTACAGAATCGGTGGTCATCGCGTTGCTTGAAGACGCCATCAGTCCAAATTACAAACAAGAGTCTTAAAATTGTAGGATTACAACCAAAATCAGAGGGATACAGCGGGGGATAATTTGAACTAACAATCGTCTATTACAAACAAAGCGAAAAGAAAGCAGTAAAGCCAGTTGAGGCGAGCAAACTCTTTCTTTAAGACTCTTGTTGCCCCGTCACGATGCTCACGGTTGCAGGCAATGAGTCTCCCAAGATATAACGACTTTGGTAAAGGATAGGAGCACCACAAATCTTTCTACCCGATGAACTGAGATAAGTGAGGCCTGAGGTGACGCCACACTTCTACGTAACACTTCTGGTGTAATGCAATTTTTGAGTGACAGACTGTGAATATGGATGCGCGAATTTCTTCTGTGTTTTTTTATGTATGATGCATGAAAAACCACTGAAAGGGGGGCTCCAATATATAGGGAAATCCTAGGGAATCCTCCAAAAGAAAGCCCTAATGATTTGGACTCAAATATGTCCATCAATCCTCAATCAAATCCTTCCTATTTTAGATTGATTTTTGCCAAGTCAAACCTTCCAATTGTGGCCTCAATCGGTTTAGGAATGATTTGATGCAATCAATCTTGTTACCATAAATTGGTGATTTGAGTCAAAGTTGCCTATTTAACGGATAAAATCAAGCAACTTACCAAACACCGGATTTGATCAATCTACCAACATTCCACATATGTTGGATACATTTCCCACAAATATATCTTTCCAAGTGTACCATTTGTGCATCGATTTCTCACTCACCCATAAATGGTTTTGTGAAAATAATTGCACCACTCGTTTCCAAAATTAACGAGTTCCCACACTTAGACTTTCGGCTTAACAAAACCGATTTTTCCAACAGTAGGGATGACAACGGAGCGGGTCTGGGATGGGTTTAGCCAAACTCGGGACTCTCCCTGCGAAGAAAATCATGGACACGGGACCCGCCCCGTCCCGCATGGGACCCGCGACCCAGCGGGTTGAACCCGCCGGACCCGCTACGCTTCTGCCGGTTTTCAATTGCAATGACATTCTGGCGGTCGAGTCTGTCTTTTACTCTCTTAATTTATTCTAATTGGTCTTTGTTTTTTAAAATCTAAATAAAATTTTTATAATGGCGGATGTGTATTAATTGATCATTTTTTCTAATTCTTGAATCTGCAAACATATTAGAGTCACATAAAAGCCACCAGCAAGCTTATAGCTTCAGTATATAAAATAAAAAGTCAAGGAATTAAACAATAATTGTCAAAAGTTGGTACAAAATTTCATTAGTCTCCATTGCTTGAAAAATCTAATCAATCTCAGTTATTCTTGACTTAAAAATTAATAAAATTTGACTAAGTTTAATTGTATACGGGGTGGGTCCGGGGCTGGTCCATAATGACCCGCTACCCGCCGGATGTAACACTCTTACCCTGTAACATATACTCTTAAAATACAAATACAAACTTAAATGCATTACAACTGCTTTACTTATCAGAGTGCGCATATTTATTATTATTGCAAACATATTGTACAAACACAAACATTGTTCCCAAATGAAAAGGTTTTCAACACTCATACACACATACATAATTTATATTACAAACCACTATAGACCACATTCTTATAAACAAGATCCTAAAATGATATGCAAATGATGAGCTGAGGAAGAAGGACTGAAAATCAGCCGGCCGACCTTGGATCCATACTTCAACTTGTACAAGAGCTTCACATGTCACTTCATCTACATAATCTAAAAATAGTCAATATTGCAATTGGTGAGTTGCAAGCTCAATAAGTATAATCAAGTAACAAGTTATTTAACATCACACAAGCACATCATCAACACAAGCACATCATCACACAACTTACACATTCTATTTTATCATTAATAAGCACACAAATGCATATGCTTAGTCATATTCTTTTACTGTTATGGACCATCCATATCCAAGAATAAATCGTGATCACGAATATGGCCATTGTACTCTGTAATACATAACACATATATTTGAGTTCCAAGAACTCATGATGGTCGTACGGTACTCTGTATTCAGAAAATTCTGAAAATCTATAAAACATGATTCAAGAATATTGGTGGCCATAACAGAATCCTTTTATCTCTGATGAATGCATATTTCATATCACATAATTCATATCCATATCAGTATCATCAATACATTTCATATATTTCGATTCCATATCAATATCATCAATACATTTCACATTTCTCCCATTCATATCAACATCATCCTATATCATCAAAACAACCATATAATACACATTAAGAATACAATGGATCCATATTCACAAAAATCGACACATATGGAATTCATTCAAAAACATCAATCATACAATCACATAAGAGTAAAATAATAAATTACAAGATTATACTCACAAGGTGAAGTCCTTATCCCGAATAAATATATCAAAAATGTATAACCAAATTTAATATCATATACTAAGTACTAATGAAGTCATGTATGTATGCCATGTATGCATTTTAACTAATCAAAATTGACAAAACTTAGAAAATATTCAACTAAAACGTCTGAAAATTTCACTCTGGCAGCCTTTAGTATTTTCACCATAACTTTCTGTAGCGAAATGATATTAAGATGATTCAAGTTGGACTGAAAATCTAATTCAATTTTCTACAACTTTCATGTTTTACAAAACTCCAAATTCGGAAAGCAAATCGGTCAAAATGGAGCAATACAGAAGAAAACTGCTGCTGGACAGAAACAGGGGATCATGTTGTCACCTTATAGTTCATGTAGATTTTCACACCTCTTAATGTATTCAATCACTCCCAAATTTTTACCACAATAAACTAACATGTATAAAAATATAACCATGCCTTCAAATAATTAAAACTCATGATTTTAGACCTTCAAATGCAACTTTCTCTACAACATAGTAAAACAGATTTTTATACTATAGCAACTTTGTGTTTATCTTGTTCTTTCTTGTTTTACAAACCCTAAATCTGATTTTTGACTTCTTAAAACTCAAAAACATAAACTAAACTCATGTATAAACACTCTTATGAACATAGATTTAAGATTTCTAAACAAAAAATCAAGATAAAAGTTGGAAAGAACCTTGGATTTTTTATGAAAAATGATCTTACGGTAAGTTTTTCTTCCTTGCTCCTTCTTTCTTTGATTTGCTTTCCTTTTTCCTTATTTCCTTTGAAACTTCCAGACCCTCAATGATGATAACATGGCTTTCATTTAGTCTTACTAAGAGAGCAATAATGCAAATTTTCCAAAAATTACACTTTAGCCCCTAAAGTGTGTTTAAAGTGCATGTTGACCCCTCAACTTATGATTAACAATTAATTACATATACATATATTTAAAAATATATACTCAACATATATATGTACTTTATACACTCAAATAAATTAATTGATGTAATAAAATAAAGCTTAAAATATTTATTACCCGGTTTCTTTAAATAGTGCACAAGTAGTAACCTAGCATAATTAAGTTAAAAATTGACATATCAAGATTGTTCATGTATTCTAATGTCAATATGAAATATTAAGATGCATGTAATTATGTTTATGAATGATATAAATCATGTAAATAAATATGAAAAGTTTCGGGTCATGACACCGGACCCGACGGGTTTTCTTAAAGCGGGTCCGAGACCCGCCCGGGACCCATTTGACCGGATTTGAATCCGCCCCAAATGGAGCGAGTTTAATGCGGAGCCGGGTTTTGATCCGCCTCATTCACACCCTAGGATAAAGTATTGTATTTAATATATATTTGTATGTCATCCTCAGAGTAGTATCCGTGTATAAAAAAAACTGGAACTCGTATTGGATCTCACATTTGTTTCCCTATAATTTTTGGACTAGGCCCCTGTATAATGATTAGCAGATCTTGGGTTGGATTTGGATCCCTTAAAGCCCATATCCAGCACGTTGACAACCCTGAAGATGCTCATCTTGAAGGCTGGTTTGGTATGGCTACTATGGGCTGGAAAATTAAGTTGGGTTAAACACCAGATGTTATGGGTCCAGGACCATTAATAAGGCTTCTCTCTAAAAAGAACGAAAAAATGAGAGTGAGTTTAGAATTTTTACAGCACATAAAATGAGTTAGAGTGCTATCGAATTGATTAATAACAATACTATGACCAGGGGTAGCCAGCCGCATCAAATTTTTTCCCATATCGCAACTATTTTTTTCCTCTTAAGAATATATATATATATATATATATATATATTTTAAAAATTCCAGTATAAAAAATGGGATAAAAAAATTTGGGGTGCACGAGGCTGGGGTGGCCGCCCCTGACTAGACTGCAAGAAATTTTACTTAATGACGAAAATAATTACACGTGAATCTGGTGGATAATTAAGAACTTAGGATCATGCAGCATTGGCCCCAGATTGTACAAGTGAAACTTTAATAAGATGGGTATGAAATTATTGGCATTATTGGCCCTCAAGGCGATTAGGCGAGTACTAGGACCCAGGACTATTTTTTTTTTCGGAAATGTCCCAGGACTAATTTGTGTAGTTCATTAAAGACAAAAAACAGAAAAAAAAAATATTTCTATAGCTACTAAGAACAGATTTTTTTTTTTTTTGAAGGAAAGAATGATTTTTAGTATATGTAGATATCCATAAAACAACTTGTGTTTTTGTACGGAATGCGTAAAAAATAGGGAAAAAGAAAAGAGATAATCAATAAATGTATTTTTTCAAATAAGAAAAACACCAAGAAAAACTTATTTTCGGGATGGGATCTTCTATTACAGAAGGGTGTTTCATCTCCAATTTCATCGCATGGATAATTGCCACGTATATATAATTTACCATCTTAATTGGAAGCATAAGTTTAATCTAAACTGTGGGATTTTGATATATTAATTTATATACACGTGACAATCAATCGTGTGGTGGAATAGGAGATGAAACATTATTCTGGAATCTAAAATCTCATCCACTTTTTTCCACCCAACTAGTGATAATTAAAAAAAAAAGATGATGTCTAAAAAAAAAATTGATACATCACTTATTTAAGGATCCAGGTTTAACAAGAATTTCTACTTAAAATGCGACACATGAATTTGAAGATTTATTGGCCAATTAAATTTCCAGACGGTAGACCCTCGTCTTTAAATGCAAATAAAGAAACAATAATAATGATTTTTTTTGAAGAAAAACAATAATAATGGTTGAAACTTGAAAACACATATTTGCCACATTTATTGAATAGGCCAATTATTTTTACACTACAACAAAATTCCAGTTTACCGACAGAATTTACCGACAGAAATGATTTTGTCACTAAATTTTGCAATTACCTACATAATACCTATAGAATGAAAAATATAATTTTCCCCCAAATTATACCAACAAATTACCGACAGTTTTCAATTACCGACTGATTTTCTGTAGGTATTTACCAACAGTTTTAGATTTTGTAGGTAAATATTTTACCTACAATAGTTTTACCTACAATGATTTTATCTATACTTTATAATTTTCTTAACATTTACCTGATTTTTCTCGTATGTAAACTAGTTTTTTGTTGTAGTGTAATTAGTACTATGGTTTAAAAAAAAAGAAAATTAGAACTGAGTGCAAATGATAATGTGACACATATTGGCAGAAGAATCTGCCCAATCTCCCCACGTTTTACTTTTAATCCCCTTAAATTACGCATAGTGTCTTTTACCTAACCGCAATCTCAGCTTATAAGAATAATGCCCGCCTTAATAAGCGGATCCAATGTGTGAATTTTGTGTTCAGATTTTGAGTCTTGTCTAGAGTGAATGTCGAATCAATCTACTCAACTTGGAATCGATCGTTAAAAGCTCGATTGAGCTCAGTTTGTTACATAACGAACAAGACTTGAATCACAATTTTTTGTTCGCTAAAATATAAAACTCGGCTCGAACTCAACTCGATTAGTAAAAATATAACACAATTGGTAAAAATATCAAAATACTCGAGTTCGATTCGTATTCGGCTCAACTAAAACCTGGTCGAGCTCAGAATCAAACCAAGCTCAAACAAAAAATTTGAAGCTCGATAAAGATTCAGATAAACTTGAACAATACTATGTTCAAGACTCAATTCGTTCACACCCCTACTATTCTTGATTAGTTAGTTGATTCCTCCATAACACTTTCTCTTTATCTTTTTCTCAATATATATATATATATATATGGAGGGGATCCTGTGAGACCACCCTCCTAGGTTAGTCCATAAGACTAAATCTACACCATCCAAATAGTAAATCAATGACCAAGATATATTATAATATATACAACATTTCATAAGTAAGTATACAACAGAAGGGATAAAATAGGAATCCAGAAAATTAAATATAGTAACCGCTTCCTAAAAAATAGGGACATGATTTTGTATTGATCACGTCCCCATAATCAAGCGATTCACCTTTCATTTCTCTCTCTTCCGATTCGAACCTGCAATTTATTCAAATATGACAACAAAATCGTGCAACAATTAATGAAAAGTATACAATTATACTAAACTAACTATACATTAAAATATTACTAAGTATACAATTACACTAAACTACCTGTACATTAAAACTTTACTAAGTATACAGAAACATTTAACTAAGTATACAATTATATTGAACTAACTATACATTATAATAATACTAAGTATACAGAAATATTTAACTAAGTATACAATTACACTGAATTACTTACATAACTAAGTATACAATTCCATTGAACTAAGTATACAATTCCATTGAACTAAGTATACAAATCCACAAAACTAGGTATACAAATTTACTAAATTACTTACTAAACTACTTATATAACTAAGAATACGATTCCACTGAACCAATTATACAAATCCATTTGAACTAAATATATAATAAAAACATGACTAAATATACAAGTCCTTTGAACTAAGTATATAATAAAACGACTGTTCACAAATATGACGAAAATAAGTATCAATTTTGAAAAAAAATACTTGAAGTTGATGATTTTTCCTCCCTAAAAATCGGGTAACTGAAAAGGTAGGATTATATTTCCTTAAAAATAGCTAATAACTTCCCAATTAACATAACTAATTAAATATAAAAGTACAATTATACCCTTATATGCCTAAATTAACTAATACAATGGTGGAGTCAAGTAGAAATTGTGCCTTAAAAATGTCTTTCCTAAAGGCCAAGTTATCGAATGGTGTTACCAAGCGACTCTATACAAGAATTACAAAAGATTAATGATCTACACCATCCAAAATTTTAAATCAAGAGTCCATAAGTGTTCTTATGGACTAACAAAAATGCAGTCTCATTTGATCATATCCATATATATATATATATATATATATATATATATGGATATGATCAAATGAGATTTTTAGGTAAGAACATAAGACCACATTTAGACCATTTGATTTAATAATCAATGGTCCGATTTTACTCCTCATTTTAGGCATTGGCGCCTCATTTAAGGGCATTACAGTAATTTCATTGTAAAATGTAAGGGATATATTTGTAATTGGACGTGTTTTGAATTTAGTAACTCAAATTCTTCCTTATCTCATCCATGATTTGTGCAACATCTCTCTCTTTGTGGGATTCTCCTCTAAAATTTATCTCCAATAGAAATTCTCTCAAATAGAAATTCTCCATCTACATCAACCTCTCCACTGACGACGTCGATGAAGACGACGAAGAGGCAAAGGATCGACCGCTTATGCTTACAATACAACCTTCTTTCGCCACCGATGCGTCGTCTCACCAGTCACCACTACAGGATCGATAAGCTCCCAACCTTCTTCGATTTTTCCTTTTTTTCTTCTGGAATTTATTCCGAATGTACACGTCTTTTTACATGTGTGTTTATATGCACATGTATATTATGAAATTTCGGGATTAGGTTTATAATGTGTTAGAGTTCATAAATTAAGTTGTTCATTGTACATATGATTATGTAGTTTTTGTTCGATTTTGATGTTCTTGATAATATGGTTCTATTTTGTGTTTTTGTGGTCGCTTTTATTATTTTAATTATGTTCAATTTTGGGTTTAAACATATATTTAATTATTCGATCTTGCCAATAGGTTTGATGAATGTTTTTTTTTGGGCTTTTTGTTGTTCTTATGTTGTGTGCTTGTAGTTTAGATTTCTTTCGACTTCTCAATTCTGATTTATCTTGGGAGATTTCGCACCCTCGTGCACTGTGATGTTAGTTGTGTAATTATGTATATTTAGTTATGAAATTATGTGTGTTTAGTTGTATAATAATGCATGTTTAGTTATGTAATAATGTGTATTTATAAGTTATATAATGTGTGTTTAGTTATGAAATTATGTGTGTTTAAGTATATAATAACGTGTGTTTATTTATGTAATAATGTGTACTTAGTTATAGAACACTTTATTTTGTTACTTGTGCGAACATGTATATATGTTATGGAATTATGTATATTTAGCTATAGAATAATTCCTCAAAAAAAAAAGCTATAGAATAATATATATTTAGTTTTGTTAAAATGTATTGTTAGTTGTATTTTTTGTATAATAATTGGTGCTATATTTTTTTATAGGTTTGTTTGATCAACTAAATGACAGATAACAATGGGAAAAAGGATGTCCGCAAATGGTGAGTGTTGTCCATAATGCACCCCATCTAGACTGTGCATGCCTTGGAGAGACACCACAAACAAAGTTGATTATGGCATATATGTTGTGAGGCAAATGGAGAGCTACATGGGAGGTGGCACCAAGGGATGTGAATGTGGTTTGGAGAAGAACAATTCTTCTCAAGCTGCCTATACATGTTGCGCACGAAGTATGCGGCCGCAATAATTCTTCACCACAACAATGAGCAAAAGGACGGTGTTTGGAAGAAGCGAAAAATTTTGGTAGGGGAAGAAAATATTGTAGTCTTTATTTTAATAGATAATTTACAATGTATATTTCTGCTCATCTTTTTGTACAATTAGTATTCTATATTTTTTTTTGTATATGACTTAGATGTTTCGTTGAATTATGGATATGAATGGATCACGACATGGATTGTTTTCTTTTTAATCAATATAAATTCACATTTTTTATGTACACTTGGTCTGTATGTTGTCATTTAACTTTAATATTGTATATGTAGTTCTGACATTTTATGTGCTTCTACGAATAAAATTATGTATCGTCAAGTAGACTATATATTTTAGTTAAATAGTTATTAAATTCGTATATTTACGCATAGGATTATGTATAAAATCCATACAATGTATATTAGATGTGTTTTGTACAAATAGTCAATAAAATTGTATAGGTGGTTATAGAAATTTGTTCATTTACACATAAGAATATGTTATTTAAACACTTGTGCATATATTGGTTCTGCTATTGTCACATAGAAACGATGCATAGTGTAAACACATATAATGTATAAATAGGTTGTAGATATTGTGGGTTTAGGCATAGAATTATGTACAACACCTATAAATTGTCATAGTGTGTAGGATATGTATATTTAAGCATCCAATTTTGTGTGTTTAGTTTGCCAATGTCGTATATGTTATTGATGGTAAGATCTCATTCCATGATTTTAGGGAAATGGTTATTGATGGTAAGATCCCATTCCCTGATTTCAGGGAAACGAATTTTTAGGATTTTTTAGGCTGAAATTGATGTTCCTATTGTACCCCTATTTGGTCCCCACCATTTATTTATTACTAAAAAATCCTATTAAATCCTAGCCTTTTATTTTATTTTGTTGGATGGTGTAGATTGAGTCTTATGTTCTTACCTATAGCTATGGTCTCATAGGATCTCATCCATATATATATATATATATATATATATATGTATAGATATATAGGGATTGGATCAAATGAGACCAGATAATTAGAGCGATATAGTGTGGACTAATCCTGACCACAAATCTGTAATTTTAGATGGTTGAGATTTACTCAATTAATAGCCTTTTTAATTTATTTTAAATCAGTAAAGGGCAATAGTGTAATTGTATAATTACACATTTTCATTTAATTTTGTTAATTTAGAGAGAGAGAGAGGAAACCGGAGGAGAAGTTCGGCTTGAGAGAGAAGAGGAACTTGGATGGGTCCCACTACAACACCGACGTCGCACGGTCGATCGAGAAGTGGAACTTGGATTTTCAGGAATTCGGCGAGAGAAGCGTGGCGGAGGCGGGCCGTGCCGCCGCTGGGGTCGCAGGAGATGGGGAGGAGATGCTGGAGGGGATTCTGGCCGGATGGAGAGGTCCGACGCCGGCGATGGACGAGGAAGGTTGAATTCATTTCTATTATTTACCAGCGATTAAAATTCATTTGTAACCATGCCAATGTGAGGTTAATGCAAATGTTTCACATTAATTGTATTGTTTTTGAGATATGAGTGGTGTTGGTTTTTGGGGGGAAAAAACGTTGCATCTGTAATCATATTTTTCATGGATTAAGGATGTAAATCAAATTACTGCAAATAGACGTTAGGAGTTTGCAAATTTTGAGCAAGAATCTACGTGGTGGATGAATCGAAATGTTTCAGAATAAAGGACAGGATTGGAGAATTGGTGAAGAAGACGATGCCGACGTGGAGAAACCGAGGGCCTACGAGCAAAGCGATTAGGATTAATGTACACTTATATATTTTTCGATGTATACTTATATGTGTTTCTTTGTATAAATAGTTAATTTTTGATGTATATATTTATATTGTTGTATACTTTTTTTTTGTTGTATACTTATATATGGTTTGTTGTATACATACATTTTTGTTGTATACTTATATTTTTGTTCGACAATTGTAATATACAGTAAAATTATGTTAAACATACAACAAAATAGTGTTAAGTATACATAAATGCTAAGTATACAACACAATAATGAGCGTGATTTCTCTCTCTCACTCTCTAATTGATTTACTTAATCCACTGGTTCACATATTAATGATCGTTATTCTCTCTCTATAAATGATACCTTAATTAATGGTCCCCACATATTTTTGTTTGACCATTTTAATATACAGTAAAATTATGTTAAACATACAACATAATAGTGTTAAGTATACATCAAATCATTGATAAGTGTACAACATACTGAATGACAGAGCACATGCGTGATTTTCTCTCTCTAGCGCGAAAACGATTTTCTCTCTCTCCCCATTCCATATTTGGATGGTCCCCCACATGTTTGTTTTGACAATTATACTCTTATTTTGGCTTAATTAAATGTTTAATGTAATTTAAACCCCTATTTATCTTAGCCATTGATATAGATAAGGGAGGATTGAGATGAGTCCACATTGTCTCACTATAATATGTGATCTCATTGTATCCTCCCCTATATATATATCTTACGAACAAAAAATATGCTATCCACTTAATACTATTTGAAGGTAGTCATATGTCATTATACATATATTAAAATATAAAATGATGTCATAAAATAAAATACACAAATTATCATATTTAATAATTAGTGGGTAGAGTAGTTGAACGGAAAAAAAGTTAATTATACCACATTAGAAAAGTCTCCATATGTGTAGTATTTAATTCAATAATTGAGTCTTTCTCAAAAAAAAAAAAAAAATTCAATAATTGACTTATATGACTGAAGTGATTGAGTCATAGATTACTACTTTGATTAAGGGGCCATCTCTATTTAATAATTATTTAAAAGATACTTATGACTAAGTACTTAACGTTTAAGTACATAAAAGGGAAGAACCATATACACCTTCGATGGCTTTACATATAAGGACGAAACCCATGAGCAGCTGCTATCTTTTGATTCTTTATCTTTGTTCTCTCTTCACTTTATTAAAGTAAAATCCTCAACCAAAGTGTACCTTAATATTCTAAGTAAAAGAGTAGAGAGAACTTAAAAGTATGGGCTTCACGAGATTCGCTCCTATTTTCCAAAAGACTGTTTATTCCACAAAATAAAATATAATAAAAACAAATAAACAAATATATGTATATATATATCAGTATTTACTTTCAGCTAAAAGATTAAATTAATTTCGAATTGATTTACTATGCTTAAATATGAAAATACTTTTTGGAGAGGTAGACAACGGTTTTTCATAACAAAAATGAATTTTATTCAAAATCTTCTTTAACTCTTTTTATATAAGTAATAAATAAATAATATAAGTAATTAATAAATATTAAACCAATTTATAGGGTAAATCTTTGATTACACTCTTACTGATCCAAGGAAGTATATATGTAAACAAGTTCCATTTGTTCATTTTCGCAATTAGTTATAGCTTAAGGTGGATTTCTAGGATAAAAGAGTATAAAAATTTGGCAAATTACATTTTACCTCAAAGTACTATGGCATATATACACTTAACTCCCTTATACTTCAAAACCCTCACTTTCTTACCTAACCTTAACGACCGTCTGCATTATTCGTCTAGTAGGCAGTAGCAATTAATTACCTATTGGAACTTGGAAGTGCCTCTTATGTAAGCTTTTCAATGTTTTTGCCCTATGGTCATCCAACATTACCAAATATGAGATCCAACAGTGAAAAAACTTTTAGTGCTTAGTAGTTAGTGACTTCTTTCTTCTTTCATTTTTATTTTTTTTAATTGTCTTTTTCTTCATTAAGTTTTATCCACAAAAATCTCCTTAAAATTTTAGATGATTTCTATAAATACATAATCTTGATGTAATTCATGCACTATTAGGGGATGATAAATGATAGAAAGACCTTGATCCAAGGAAAAGAAACATAACACCAGTTTCCATTGCTCACAAAATTTCTAACTCATAAGTTGGGTGGAGTTTAAATGTAATTTTTCTGTTTGAAATTTTAACTTTTCAGTAATTTCTTTATCTTTCAAATATGAAGTTCTAGAATTATAAGTTTTTAAGTAAAGTATATATATATATGGCTTTATGAATTAGTATTTATTTTAGTTTTCTCTATAGTTCATTAATATTAGCTTGGAGTGAGTAAGTAAACATAACACTCACATAAGATCATAAACCAAACTAATTGCGATGAAAACACATGTTTCTACCACTAAAGATCATTCATTATTATTAACTTTACTCATGCTGAATTGGGTGTAACTACATCATGTCAGTGGCATCAAAGGTAATACATTCAACATTATGAGGACAACAGTGGTATTTTTTTTTTTTGAACAAACAATGGTATTTTTTTTTCTTTGAGAATGGTATTTCAGTAACAACATAATGGGGGGTTCACGGTATGGTGAGTAATTGACCCTTGTGCCTAGGGGAAATTGATTGTTCCCGAAGTATAGGGGGCTGAGTGTTATTATGGCTTAGTATAGGGAGCAAACCATAATTTACCGTAAATATTTATGGGCACATTATTCATTATAAATTATCCCACCATTAAATTAAGAATTTTACTTGGAAATAGTTTAAAGAATTGAGAATGATCATTTATATAGATTGGAGGGCCAAAATAATATTATAAATGTGCACACATTAATACACCTGGGACCTTACCTGATTTCCTCCTATTCTTTTAAACAGCACTCTTTTAAATAATTAAATCTTGATCCTATTTCATAAAATCGTCGGCACATCCGCCGGACAGGATTCAATTCCCAACCAATAAAACTGACCAAATATGAAACACCCCACGTTATCGCCTGTCGGTCATCATCTCAACCCTTAATCATCACACCATTCAACCAGCTCTAACCAACACTATACTTTTTCATTCACATGCCTATACCCCTTTTCCTCTTTTTCTTCTTTCTCACAATTTTCACCACACTCGAATAATGGGTCCTTCTAGCCCACGGAACCCCAAACCCTGAAAAAACCACCACCCAAGAACTCAAATGTTCTGAAAAACACTCTAAATTTGATTAAAATCCACGTTACTTCACACCCTCGTTTCTGGCTATTCATCACTTTTCTATGGGTGCAAGCCCTAATCATTTCCATCGCCCGTACACCTCCGCCCTGTTTCCCCGACCGTACCGTCCCGGTTCCAGTCCCCCTCTCCGCCGCCGTCCCCCTCCGCTACCTCCCACCACAAGACGACGCCGTATCCAACGCCACACAAAAATCTGAAGCCGCCACATCTCTTCGCTACAGCGAAGAATGCCCCTCCGGCAGTGTCTACGCCTACGACCTTCCTTCTATGTTCAACAGAGACTTGGTCCTCCCCAATTGCACCGACCTAGATCCGTGGAACTGGGAATGCGGCATCGTTTCGAACCACGGCTACGGCCGAGCCGCCACCGAGCTCCGCCGCATCTTGCCGGCGGATCTATACAAATCGTGGTACCACACGAATCAGTACAATCTAGAGGTAATTTTTCACCACCGTATTCTGAAGCATAAATGCAGAACCCCAGAGCCGGAATCAGCTACGGCGTACTACATACCGTTCTACGCTGGACTCGCGGTCGGAAAGCACTTATGGATGAACGACACCTCCAAACGCGACCGCCACTGCAAGATGATGCTCCGGTGGGTTAAGAATCAGAAACACTGGAAGAAATCCAACGGCTCCGATCATTTCATGACGATAGGCCGAATCACGTGGGATTTCCGGCGGTTGACCGACCCGGGAAGAACTTGGGGCTCCAGTTTCCTCAACATGCCTTCGATGCAGAAAGTCACGCGCTTCATCATAGAGAAGTTCCCGGGAGACGAAATGGATGTAAGTGTTCCTTACCCCACTGGATTCCACCCCAAGACAAAAGATAACCTCATCGACTGGCAAAACTTTATCCGCGGGTATAACCGTTCGGGCCTGTTCACTTTCATCGCGGAGACTAGCAACTGGGCCGAGAACGATTTTCGGACCCATCTGAAGAATTACTGTTATAGTGAGCCCAGTTCGTGCCGGGCCGTTGACTGCTCCGTCAGTCAGTGTTTGACCAATTCGTCTGTGATTTTGAATGCACTGTTGGAGTCCGAGTTGTGTTTGCAGCCGAAAGGGGATAGTTATACGAGTAGATCGGTTTTTGACTGCATGATGGCCGGTTCAGTGCCGGTTTTTTTCCAGAAGACGGCTTACGAACAGTATGAGTGGTTTTTGCCGGGTGAACCGGAGAGTTACTCGGTTTTCATAGACCAGGAGGAAGTGAGGAACGGGACGTCGATAAAGCAAGTTTTGATGAGGTATGGCAAAGAGGAGATAAGGAAGAAGAGGGAAAAAGTGATTGAGACTATTCCCAGGATAATATATGCCAAACCAAATGGTGGAGTAAAGAGCTTCAAGGATGCTTTTGATATTGCTCTTGATGGGGTTTTAGAGAGGATTAAAGAGGAAAAAGAATGGGCTGATTTCTTATGATGATGAGAATCAAACGGCAACAATATGCAGGATTTCTCAGTTATCGCAAGTATCGGATCACAAATTCGTGCAAGTGCTTGGTTTCTATAAGAGAGAGATCTCCAGAAAAAATCAGAGATGGGTTTTTCACTTGTATTTAGAAGGATTGGATTTGATCATTTTTATTGGGCTATAGCAAAGTTTTCCACATACAGAAATGAGTTTTTGTGTGATAATTGTAGCACCAGTACGCTGGCTGCGCCCCTTCAAATCATAGCATTAAATAGATAAGGTTTAATGAGCATGATTTCTTTGCCAATAAGGGAAATGCTGATGTTATTTACTTTCTGATATACATTACCAATTATCAAATGATTCTTTGAGTGATCATTCCCAACCTAAAGTTAAATCATATACCAAAGTTATCACCTGATGGGTGATGAATTGACTATGAGTCTATGACAAATATTTCCTATCCAGTGAAATGCTGTAGTAAGTTCAGATTTCTATATATCTAATCCCACAGGATTTTCTATTCTAAATATCATCTCTAACGCTAAGTGTATGATTGATGTCATTAAGTTACACTTAGCATGTACTTAGGATACATGGAATACAAGATGGAAACGATTTGGTGAATCACCTTCCTAAGCTAAGGCAAACTTTTTGAGTAAATTGAATAAGGGGGATCAAATGAATAAAATTGATTAAAAGTGCCCACATCTGTACGGATCGAGATTTCCTAGTTCCACTTTCCCTATTCCGCTTCTATTCCACTACATCGGACGAATGACACGTGTACATGATGACATCACAATTGTACATGTGTCATGCATCCAATGTATGAAATACGGAGTGGAATAGGAGATATCATCCCCATCTGTACAAATACTTTTCCTGGAAATTTCTGAAAGAAAAGGGCAAATGGAAAAGCTACAAACCAAATATGGATGGAAATTGCCCATCTACCGCATATTTGTCTGGGACAAGTTAGCATTTTGAATTTAATCGTAACCAATATATCATATATGTAACAAGTAGTTGCAATCTTTCAAGACTTTGACAGCACCGTAACATGTAAGGAAGAGGAAAAGTTTAATACCTTACCACTTTTAATCCAAAATCTGGCATCTACATGAAGATGTTCCAAGTAGGGTCCCATCCCCTTGCATAGAAACGTAAATGTCAATTTCGACCTGTAAAACAAATAAACAGATAACAAAATAAAAAGTAAGGGTTTCATTTGGATACCAATTGCACATCGCCAGTTTCAGGCATGAAAACAGAGTGTACTTAAAGATTTTGCTGGGGCAATGAAGGGTTCCAGCTACACAAGGAAATGCTTGATTTATAATATTGCATCACTGCGAAATATTATGATCCGCCATCTTCCAGCCAACAATCCTCCCATACAACCAAAGAACTTTGAATAATGACAATGTCAATCCCTCTATAATGACCTCAATCACAATTGGTTTTCTAAGGCAGCCATTCTCGAGCCAGTTTAACAGTACTAGCTTCATCACAAAGATATTAGCTAAATAATAGCTTCCCCCTGCCGGAGAATAGGTTCACTGGAATAAGTCAAAGTAGTACTGAACAGAAAGTTATTGGACCCAATAAAAATGCTATTACTAACTACCATCAAGCCCGAATTACGTAATAGTCTAAATCCCTTCAAGGGCAACAAATTACTAGCGAACTATGTTCATTTGAATAGTCCACCCAACCATTCGAAAATTGAGATGAAATCGAGCTATTCCACGAAATAACTTCTATGTACAATAAGTTACAAGGAAAGGAAACATCTTTGTGAAAACCATGAAAATACAAGCTCCCTCCAAATCAATGGAACTTCCACAAAGCAAAAACAAGAGAAGACACACAAGGGATAATAGTTTGCTTTTGTTTACCTTTATCTACAGTGATGGGATAGCGAGCTTATAACACTACTACCAGAGATGAAGCAAACTTACAACTAGTCATAATTTAGCTTGAACGTTGAACCTTTTGCATGGAACTTGAAGTGCATCTTTTCAAGTATTACACACTAGTAAAACACCAAAGGGACTCTAAAATCTAATGCCATTTCTTCTCCCAAACAACTATTGCTCAGAAAATCCAAATGAATTATTGATATCTGTAATTTATTGCAATAATAATTCCATAAAAATAGAAACTTCCAGTATGCATTAAGGCAAAAGACGAAAAAAGCACACCATTCAGCTTTAAACTATATATAACCGTTCTTACTTTTTAATCAAGCACCATGATATCTTCACTCTCCTCATCCTTTTGGACTTGAAAGGATGAAAGTTGAGGGAGTAGATGATTTGATGTCTGCTCCGACAATCATGATTTGATCAGAATCCATCTTTGGTGGACAAACCCTAATGTGTACCATACACCTTTTTTATGCATGAAACCACAAAGTATTTACCATTATTTCACTTGTTTGTACAAATTAGAATTCATGTAAAGGTCATGGCACATAATAGAAGCAAACCAACTTAATTCTCTTTCCCAATAGAGAAATGCAATTAACAACACATATATGTTATCTATCAACCTTTGTCACAATGGAGCCAAAAATGTATTGTATTCAGACTAATTTGTACAGCACGATCGCATAACTATACAGGGTATAT
This sequence comes from Rehmannia glutinosa, assembly GCA_016081115.2. Taxonomy (NCBI): domain Eukaryota; kingdom Viridiplantae; phylum Streptophyta; class Magnoliopsida; order Lamiales; family Orobanchaceae; genus Rehmannia; species Rehmannia glutinosa. Next base: position 215,075 of record JABTTQ020002247.1, read on the forward strand.
GCAAAGAACAAACTATAACTAGACAAAACTAAGCATCCCAATCTGCACCACTCATATGGATAAAATGAAATGCACTCAAGAAATCACTCACTGTTACCCAAGATGGGTTTATTCCCAAGAAATCCCTTTTTTTTTCTTTTTCGGTTTGACATCTTCCTTGAGTTCTCAACAAGTACCAACTTCTCTGTTGTTTCAAACCTCATGCTGTTTTACGTAACCGTCTAGTACCCTTTTTGACTCTATATTTGCGTTCTATCTCCATATCTTGTTTCTCCAAATCCTTTCTTGCCTTATCTGCTCCATTTTCTCTGTCAACATCCATTCCCCCAGCCACTTTTTGGTTGTTCTTCTTGTCCTTCACAATTTTCCGCAATTCATCGACATCCTTTGTGATGAGATCCATAGGTTTCAGAAAAGTGAAATCCTCATCATCATTCTTGGCCTATTCAACATATAACAAACATTGATCAGCAAAAGATATTCCTTAATCTGATGTTAAAGAGGCAAATAGACAAAAAAAATCCAGCTGAGTTACACAATTACTAACATCACTCAAATTCGCTTCCATCTCTGTGTACATAAGTCCTTTCTGCGTAAGTTTGACCAGAGTCCCAGGTGGAACCAAATTGCCACCGATTGGGGACTCGTTGAGTCCGGCCTCAAAACCAAAAGTGAAAGCTGTATGTGTAAAACCTAACAAATAGCCATGAGAAAATCACTTAACACAGACATACACCCAGAGTACCTGAACAAACCAAAGCTACAAAAATAGATAGCATTACTTTCATTGGATATCCGTTTTACTTCACCAAACCAATCTACTCGAATTGATAGCATTACTTTCATTTTTGGTTTTTTTCTTACCTATATTTTTCAAACTTGAAAACAACCATTTACTGAAGTACATGAAGTAAATTACTAAGACAGTTGGCTGTAGTGATAAAACCAAGTCAAATGCTTAAAATTACCAGCAATTATTTCTGTAAAATACAAAATAAAAAATTAGTGCTTATAACCAAATGGTTACCAAGTCTTGGTAAAACAGAGGGAACAGAATTATGGTACTTGAGTTTCATCATAATGGTAGATTGGTACATATTAGACAGATTACATCAAATTCTCTATCAATTTTTTTAACAATGGCAAATTAGCTTCTAATCTCCTGTTTAATTTAAATAATTCATTCAAATTTTCAAAAATATATTTTATCGGACTAAATGGATTCCATCACACTGATATTGAGTGACAATAGACAACAATAACCAACATATAAAATATGTAGTTCAAGAAACAAAAATCAAAGAGATCGACTAATCTGAAAACGAAATTGTTAAAGTGAGATCTAAATTTATTTTTAAAGGCTGGGATTAAGAGAAAGAGTAGAGACATAGGAAATGCTTTTGTTTTTGTTTTATTTTCATCTTACTCTTTGTTTAATTAGCTCTATTCTATAAAATGAAATGTTAAAAAATAAAAATTAAATAAGAATATATTAAAAGTTATATGCAGCAAAAAATTCACCTCTAACTCTCAATGAGGAAGTAACGTATATTTCAAAAATCATATTTAAAGCTCACCCGATAAATTGTAACTTAAATAATCTTTCCCTCCTAAAGATAGTACAGTTTTAGTTAGTTTTTACTTCATTAACTTTTTGTTTTACTTGTATGGTGGTACTATTAACCGAATTCAGCTTCAAGTTTTTGTAGTGAGAGGATTAAATTTGATCGAATGAATAACAAGAAAGACTAAATAAAGCACTAGAAACAAGTGGTATTTAAAGAGGTATATTTTGTCGTTTGGAAGAATCTTGGATACAATAGAAGGATTTCATCCACTACGCACAACATTTACGAAAAAACTTCGATACCAATTAGATCATATATAAAAACTTATAAACCAATTTGACATTAAGAGCAAAACTTGGTACGAAATTAATTTTACTCATACAACGAATGAATCAGTTGAATATAAAGCCAGCCAGGACAACAGCACTCTTGCCATTATCACCCTAAAAACCAAAATTAATATTCGGAAAATCAGGAAATGACCTGGGGATCGAATAAAAAAGGAAAATGAAGTAAAAAAAAGGAAAGAGAGTGTGAGAAAAGAAAAAACCATGAGAAGAAACAAGAACGCATTCATCACTTTTACATGAATCAAATTAATTGAAGATACACACAAGTCAATCCAAGACATAAATCAAATTGAAGTATAAAACAAACTGTTCGTTTAAAAGAAAAAACCAAAATTCGTCAAAATTCTAAATCCTAAGAGGCTTTCTTTTGTAGATTTGAAATTTCATTTAATTGTTTAAACATAAACCACTACTTAGATAATCGAAGATACATACTAATCAATTTACAACAGTTAACTTTGCCCAATCCTATTAACATGAATCAGTATTTATATCACTACTTTAACAAAAATAACCAAGACTACGACGGATTTTACGGCAATCCAAGAAGAAATTATCTTCCGGATAAACAGTCAAGAATTAGGCAGCACAAACATACACATTGCGGTACACACACAAGTAGAGATTTAGGTATATTGATATCTATGACGAAAAAACGCAGAGAGTCATACACGCAAGAAGAGACAACCTGATTCGTGGAGATAGCGGAATACGATGTAATTCAACTCGACGGAGGTAATGGAGGTCATTATATCGGGAATAATTTCTGTGAATCATGCGGCTCTCTGGCAATTTCAGCCCAAATCTTGGCGGCAACTCCGACGGAGAAATACTCTACTTCTCGCTTGTTTTTCTTTCCACAAAGATCAGAGGACAGCCGATTGGGTCGAAAGAGAAGATGATTGTACTTTCTTTGACTACAATCGAACTAAGAAATTTTCAGCACATCTGCAACATTCAAAAATATGCCAATGGCGAGTATATATATGTATGTATATGTGTATACAATTATATGTATATATGTATGCATATATACAGTAATTAGTGTATGGACCCTTGAATTAAATAAGAAACGTACAGCGCGACAGAGCGTGATAACTCTTCGTAGGCCTTCATCACTGCGGGCCAAGATAAACTTCCAAGGTTTGTAAGTTTTGTTATGGGTAGAATAAGTGGGCTTGCTAGTCCATTAGTGTCGTCTTTAAGCCCAGTATTAGCCCAAAATAACTAGGGCCAGGTTTCAACTGTCGTGAAGATTATGTGTAGTCTGGGTTGGAATATGGAAACTGCCTCGGGGGAAGAAGTAGAGTAGAATTGGATTATTCATACGAGATTCAAGAAAAATTGGGAGAATTTCATAATAGGGTCCAAATTTAAGAAAATATATCACTATAAGACCTAAAATTTCAACCTTATCAAATCAAGACTCAATTTTTATTTTTTTCTCAAATTGGGCCCTCCCTCAAATTTTGGGTTCTCACTTCAAGATCCAACATTTCAATATTCTTAAATCAAGACCCAATTTTTATTATTTTGTCAAATCGGGCTCTCCCCTAAATAACCCATTCTCACTCTAGATTTTAGAATTTAACAAAAAGAGAAATATTAGTGTAATCTATCAAATTAGTCGCAAAAAATATTTTTCTTCCTCTTTTCGCTTTTTTCGCTCATTCTTTTTTTATACTTCATACTTATTGTCAATTTTGTTTAACGTGCAGATACTGAGATCTGTAGATCTAAATATATGAAGCTAACAAGATGAAAAAAATAGTAATTAAAATATTTATCGGTTATTAAAAAAATAAGTTATCCAAATTATGAATGAAAAAGTAGTAAAATAGTTTTTGGTTACTAAAAAATAAGATAGGCAAATTATGATTGAATTTTAAAGTTTAAAACAAGTATCGATTAGGAAAAAAGGATGAACGAAAAAATAAAAGAGCAAGAAAAATATTTTTTGTGGCTGGTGTGATAGATTACATTAACATTTCTCTTTTTATTAAATTTTAAAACCTTAAGTGAGAACCGACAATTTTGGGGGAGGACCAAATTTGAGAAAAAAATAAAACTCGGGTCTTGATTTGAGAAGATTAAAATTTTGGGTCTTGAAATGAGAACCCAAAATTTGAGAGAGGACCTAATTTGAGAGAAAAATAAAAATTGGGTCTTGATTTGAGAAAGTTGAAATTTTGGATCTTGAAATGATATATTTTCTTAAATTTGGACCCTATTATGAAATTCTCCCAAGAAAAATTACCTAAACGTGAACACTCATGTGATTGTGATTTGTGACCCACCAAAAAATTGCACCTATAAAACAATCTAGTTTATCAAATTTATACACTATAATATGGTAAAACGCACAATTTGATTATTCAACTGAGATCGTGTAAAAATTATTAGAGTTCAAATCGAGCTTACATCACATTTAGAAACGTGAACTTTTAATATGCTCCACCAAAAAATGTACGTAAATGATAATCTGCTTTACTAAATTTATAGAATAATATGGTATACATTTGGGATAAGGACACAATTGCCCAATATTCCGGATGGTCGATCCCAAAAATTGCTCCGCTCCTCTGGATTTATATTCTGACTGAACTCCTTCGTTGACCTGCACAAAAAGGGGGCCCGAAGGGTTGCTCCGGCGTACCCTCTCCGACGCTCAAGTCAGAACTCTATCAAAAGATAATAGTTAAATAATTCATGTGTAGAGGTAATATAGAAGAGAAGATGATAGAATACTCCATTTATATAAGATTCTACCAAGTAGAGCCCTAATAGAGTCCATATTCGTATTTGGGCCCATTTCTAATATTGAGGCCCAAATTCTGATCCAATTCAATAGGGCCAATTTAGGCCGTATCAATTAGTCCACCCACTCTTGTTGTTCAAAAAGTGAATTGCAAGAGTAGAATTGTTTCTCATAGCATATATTAATAAGTGTTCAAAATCACCATCTAGCTCGGTTTTCACGCTGTGGCTAAAGATGGGTTTTTTCGACCTCACTAACCCAGCTCTTTTGTTGTATCAAAACTAGAAAAGCTTTATAGATCAATCGAGTATATATAGGAGATCATGGGTTGGCAAGTCCCCCAAATCTGAAGACTGATAAATAATTTGTATTAATCAAGTTCATAAAAGATTGTGCTCACAATAATTGAACTATTCAAGAAATTCAAGTTGTAATGTGGCTAATAAATAATTTAAGTTATATATAATCACCAAATGTGTCAACAAATCAAGGCATCATCAAAGGACTCACAAACAATAGCTCTTAATAATGCTTAATTTATCGAGAAATCCGACCTATCAATGGGTTAATGTTAAATCATAATCAAGTGAATATGTCGATATGTTGTTATAAATCAAGTCATAGCCTACTGCTAATTGACAAGTGAATATGTCTTTTTCCACAATTTGGAGATATCAATTTTTGGTTCAGGCTAAACTAACCAATTAGTTCCCCGACTCTTGTAGTTTATAATATCATGAACTATAAGAGTAGAGTCATTCTCATCTTTGTCGAATCATGACTTATCTCGATTGAAGTTCCTAACATCGAAGTGTTACCTGATAAGCAATCCTATGTCATCAAATTCGTTAAGGGCAGCCGCCATCAATGTTTGAAGGTCGGCTCGAGCTTATTACTTCTTGTCAGGGGCAGTCGCCCATCAAAGTTCATCTGGCCCAGCTCGAAAGTTGTTCAAATCAGGAAATGGCTCGTCTGTCCAACATTTGAAGCCGTTCAAACCAGACGAGTTCGGGACAGTTCTATCGCCCGTAAATAAGTTCATCTGGCCCAGCTCAGAAGCTGTTCAAACCAGGAAATGGCTCATCTAGCCCAGCTTCAAAGCCGTTCAAACCAGACGAGTTCGGGACAGTTCCATCGCCCGTAAATAAGTTCATCTGGCCCACCTCGGAAGCTGTTCAAACTAAGAAATGGCTCGTCTAGCCCAGCTCCGAAGCCGTTCAAACCAGACGAGTTCGGGTTAGTTCCATCGCCCGTAAATAAGTTCATTTGGCCCAACTCTAAGTGTTCAAACCAGAAATGGCTCGTCAGCCCTGACTTTGAAGCCGTTCAAACCAGGCGTGTTCGGGGCGGTTCCATCACCCGTAAATAAGTTCATCCGGCCCACCGAAAGTCGTTCAAACTAGGAACGGCTCATCAAGCCCACCGGGCCGTTCAAAACAGGCACGAGTTCGGGACAGTTTCATCGCCAGTAAATAAGTTAATCCGCCCACTTCGGAAGTCATTCAAATCAGAAATGGCTCATTTAGCCCAACTTCGAAGCCGTTCAAACCAGACGATTTCTTCAAGAAATCCATAATAGTCTCATAGATAATTGATCAAGATCATAAATATATAAAGAAATCCAACGAGCTCATAAATGTTGACTCTTAAGAGATTCAAGAATCCAAGCCATAACCAGGCTAATAAACAATATGATTGTAATTCATGAGCTTTTCAGAAAGCCAGATGGTCCTAAAAGGCGATATCTGTACAAGGCCTTCAAAAAATCCATCCCATGATCCAGGGGATTATAATGTCGATCGTTTTCTAAATTTGTAAAGAAATATAACATCTTCAAAGCTCCAAAATATCATCATCTCGCAAGAAAACCAACCCCTAATCGATGCAATCAACTTATAACATATAATAAGCTTATCAAGAAGCTTGGTCTTCATGAATATGTTTTATTTTTTCATAATTAATGAACTCTTCAAGAAGTCCAGCTCATAATCAACATCCAAATAATCAGTTGATGATGAGAATACAGAACTTAGGAGTGGATCTGTAGCTCTTTTTCATATGTTTTTTCACCTTTCATCTTGAGTTCGTATGTGGTTCGTGAGCGAATACATTAATTCTTTGATCAATATAGAGCATTAATGATCATGAGAGTAATAGTTATGCTTCAAAAAATAGAAGCCATACACAATCTAGGCTCAGTCGGTTGTCTTTTATATTCTAGCAGAATCTCGCACGGCCAAAAACAGTAGATTAATCACAACATTTCATCCGTTGAATTTAAAAATCAGAAGTTCCAGATGAGCTGCCTTTTGATTGACTTTACATGGTGATTATAGTATTAAGCTTTGAATTCTTCAAACCCCACGGAACCCCACACCAGGCCTTTGAACCTTGATGCATCCATTAACATGTCATACCACTCATTCCCATTAAGAACATTGGAAAAGGTTTTGATTTTTGAACTCGTACTCAGCGGATCTCATGCAACCCAATTATGTGTCAAGAATCAGAACATCAATTGGTTGCATTTTTATTCTCCCACCTCAGCAGTCAACTCCATATATGGGTGTTTTGAAAAAGGGATATTATGTCTAAGAGTGCTTGCATGTTTAATGCTATTTAGTTCAAATCAGGATAGCAATTGTGAAAATATGTAATTAACAAAATAAAAAAAGGTCTTGCATTTACATTTTTGTCAAGCAATTTTCAGATAACCTGATAACTTAGCTTCATGTGAGATATTCTCCATTTAAGAAGTACAAGAGTACACGTCAGTCTAGACATTGAACAAATAATTCAACCTTATTGAAGGTATAAACTCAACAGCATATCTTCTGATTTTGGAATCTAATTAACAAAGATTGAAAAATCTTTTATATTCAAGTTGAAACTTCAATCATCATTTCAAAACGTAAAGAATTTTCCTTTGTTGTTGCTTATTATAAAATTCATTAGAGTGACAATAGAGAGAATGACTTTCCCACAAATCATGTGTAAGATAGATTTCTCAACATTCAGGTACTAATGGCACATGTTATTGACTCAAAAATATTCGCAGCCATATATAAACACGTAAGGAAGTAATAATTTGTTTGCCTGTATGAGTATCTACTTTCTAGCAAAACCTTAAGAATAATCTGATAACCAATTCAAATAATTTGGATTTCAAGGTAATCGAATTGCATAGGAAGTATGCTCTTCCAAAAGCAAGCTAATCATTGAGCACTTTTAAGTAAAAGTATATAGATTATTACTTCATCAAAATTCAACATATTTTAGAAACTCAGCTTTTTTTTTTTAATGTGTGGCATAGACACCCACTTTCGAACACAAATATCCCAACATAGATGCTTAAGATAAGTATAATGAGATCAAAATAATGGCTATAGTGTTGTATTTCAATTTGATAAACCATGCATGCAATTACTCCAAATAGCACACAAAAAAAAATTATACTCAATAGCATTCAAGAGGTATAAATCATACTCAAGAATTAATATTTTAAGTGGTAAGACGTACCATGTTTCTTTGGTTCCTTCCGAATCCCGAAAAGATGCATCAAGCATCATGAACCATTTTGTAGCCCTCATCAGGCTAGAACAACATGTCGGGCCGATGTGGTGTCATTAAGCGCAAGCACTAGGACGACCTTGTACCCCCAGGATCTTTTGCCGACATCAACGAATCTCTCAAAATGCCACTCCCCAGCTTTATCGGGCCATAATTCTGCGGAACAGAAAACATAAGTTCCTCATTCCAGACAGGATTCAGATTGCTCTTCACCACAGTTGTTTGCACTTTCTGCTGTCCAAGTGTCAAAACAACATATGGATCACATGATAGCATATCTCGAATGGCTAAATTTGAGCCTTTGACAACTTTAACCTCCAAGATTCCAATAAACTCCACCATGCCTACTGATTTTGTTGATCCCGAGCTTCGAAATCTATCCATAATTTTCCTTGAAAAACTTGCTCTTATGCCGTGCGCAGATCTAGATTTGCCCTTTCTGCCCAGATTTTCAATTTTTTCTTCGCATTCTCTCAGTCATTTTGTCGAACATATTTGGGGCAGTGTTTTTGGTAGCAGAACTTCAGCATTTTGGGACATTCTACGGATCTTCATAACCCCCCTCCATATTTCCATCCACATCTACCCCAACAAGTAAAGGTTCAGTCACTTAATACCTTATGCAAATGAAGCACCGAAATTCAGATCACTAACAAAATCAATAAATAAACCAAGATGGGTTAACCTCTATTTGTATCCATAAAAAGAGAATATAATATATATAATTTACACTAAAGGCTTTAAGTTACCCAGGTTAAGCAACTTGCTTACTTTTTCTCACATACACTTGCAAAATTTAAGTAGATTCCTACTACTCAAATATTCAAATTATTTGAATCTTAAATTCTCCATCAAATATATATATATATATATATATATATATATATTTGATTAAGATACACAGTTGGATGCATAAATTAACAATACCCATGATTTGGGATTTTTACATGCATTTTCTTTGTTTCAGATACCAAGTCAAGCAATAGAAGCAAGAGATAATAACTCATCCATGGTACAATCGTTAAGAAATTTTAATATATATATATATATATAATCGACTAAATAAGGGTAGAAAACTCATCCTTATTTCAGTGCCTCCACAGTTAAGTGATGCGCAATTTCTAGAGAACCACATGTTGGAGAAACGCTAATCATTGTGCTTTTGCAACGAACTTTTCTGATGTTTTCTTGCTCATGCTACCAACTTCAAGCCTCCCCACCTCTTGATTTGTGGTTTTGGAAGTCATTTGATTCAATTCAAAATTTGCGCACGGTCATGCCTACACGATCGGGACATTTCCGGATTCAGTTTTTCAGCATTTTGATGCTCATTTTCAGTTGGGTTCTTGCTTAGTGTTGCTCCTTGTTCATCTTGTTTGATTTATTTTTCAGATTTGCATCCCCATTGAAGCACTTTCAGTCGTTGAACTCATCAAGTAAAATGGTGTTGCTCTTAGTGCTTGAAGGACTACGGATGATGATTTGGACTTCGATGCCGATTCGGATGGACTACAACAAACACAATCTGCTCCGATGATCCAAACCAGAAATGCACACCAGGTGCTTGATAAAATGTGAAATTCATCCAGCTTTCTATTTTTTCCTCACGTCTTAATTCAATCTTTCCCACAGACGGCGCCAATTTTTGGGATCAACCTATTTTATGCCCCAAGGCCTTTTTTTAGGACATTTTTATGCTCCCTGATTTTTTCGGACTTTTTAATGCTCCCCATTTTTTTTTTGACGTTTCAAACATGTTTTATCTAATAAAATTTGAGTGCGGTACAACTTTTGTCAGCATTAAATAATTAATTTTATACTCAAAATCTTATAACCAATCGAGAAATATATACATGAACAATACATATTAAAACAAAATGCATTGAAAACAATATAGAAATGACACATAAATAGAAACAACACAAATTTAATATTCAATACAATGCGTTTAAAACAACATGAAAACAACCAAGAAACAACATAAGAACATTTAAAACTATATATAAACTATTGAATGATCACCTTATCTAAAATCTTAAGTTGTTTGAGAGATGAATTATTTAATATTTAGATATTTTAACATGTCCTCTTACAAGCAGAGGATTGTTTATGAAGCCTTGCATGTGGAATATTTATATGAGGGGCGGTGATATTTGAACTTATGACCTCTTGTTTGGCTTGACTCTGATACCATATTGGATGATGATTATCTCATCTAAAAGCTTAAACTGTTGGCGAGATGAATTAATTACTATTTAATTACTTTAATATAAACAATTCATAAACAATATAGAAAACAACACATGAAAAATAAAGCGTAAAAATAGATAAATGCATGCATTGAAACATCAAAAAATAACCTGGAAACAACAAATAAATAATAGAACAACATTAAAAACAATATAGAAAACAACAATCAACAAAAATAATGTAAAAAAATATAAAACTGTATTAAAACATCGAAAATAATATGGAAACAACTGAAAATAACAGAACAACGTTGAAAATTATATAAAAACAAAAAAAAATATGAAAAAGCTACAAAACCTAACACAACTTTAGATTGAATCTATTTCATGTGCATTAATATTACATTGAAGTAGATTCAACCTAAAGCTTCTGTCCAACTTTTGATTGAATATATTTCAAGTGCGTTCATAATACTTGAAAGAAAATATAAAATACAATTTGCAGTAGAGACCCAAATCAAACAAAAATGAGGATTTAATCAGTAAATTACGTATCAAAATAGAACTTCTGTTTCTGTTTCAAACCATGTGATGGAATTTCAACTTGAAAGAACAACTTTTCTTTGTTGAATTTAGAACGAATATGGTAATACTGAAAATTCTTAATCATCCGTAGACATGAAATCGTAACAAATATATTGCTTTCAAATGAATTTAGTTAAGGAAATCAATATGTATCGTCAGTTTATGCGGCAATGCACAGTATCCAGTATCCACAGGACCCCACTCAAACAATCACGGGCGCACGCAAGGGGGCCTCCAAAATTTTTTTTGTCCCATTTTCTCTTTTTTTAAAGAAAAAATTAGTTAAGATAGGAAAGAAAAATTAGTGGTAGGGGTAGTCAGTTGGGACTGGCTACACCCCTGCAAATAATGATATTTATATATAATAGCAATAATAATCTTCATGAAAATGATAGTGTCTTCTTAAATTCATGGAAAGTTTGGTCTCAAAAAGAAAATATAAAATTCAACCAATCAGATTCACCAGTAGTCACAAAAATCGAATCACATGACCTACCTGATAAATCTTAATCAACTGTGAATGAATTGAATAGTACTCAAGGGACAAGAAATTTCCTTCCACTTCCATAGAAGTTTTTTAGTTCAAATTTACATTGATAAGTTTTGATGACTCTTTGCTCACTGCTTGCGTCACAGCATGTCCACTTCCTGTCAAAGAGGTCAAAGATTTGCCACAGCTGGTGCCTACATTTATAATTAAAATATTAAGTGGGGATGCAGTATAATAATTAATATTAATATTTCATTTATTCTCCTAATTAGAACCGTTTCTAGATTTTGAGGGTTTAAATCGAGAAAAAGAAAAGAAGGGGGTTTGTGTTTACATAAAAAAATATTAAAAATAATAAAATCAATATTACAAATGTAATTTCATTTATTTAACTTGGGAAATGACAACACACGTGAATGAGATGAGTATGTGTTTTGCAAAAAAAAAAGAAAAAAGAAAAATAGTAGATGCAAAGGGAAAAGGTGTCCCATGGTGCTATTAAAGAGATTAACCCGAGTTCGATCTGAATGCGTGTATTCCATCTCTTACTATTCCCTTATTGTACTTTAAAAAAATAATCTTGAGTCAAACTAAGTCCAAGAATAATATATCTACCACTCAACCAACTCATATATTGTTACTTATGTCAACCTTTACATGCACATAACAACCATATACATATATACAACTCAAAAGCCTTTGCCGGCAGGGGTGTGACGGCACCACCTTAACCGCCGCTAATCTTATTATTAGTGATATATTTTAATTTTTTAAAATGAAAAATGCAACATTTACCCTTGCTCACGGAAAATGATGGGAAGACGAAGAGTCAAGACAAAAAAGACAAAGGAAGCCACTCCGAAATTGAGAAACCCATTTTTGATTTGTTAGTATTCATGCTTGAAAGTTCTACAGGCAGGAAAAACTTGTCCTCCAAGAACACTCTAGAAAATATCATTATTAATGCAATCCCAACGGCTCTTCATCACCATATATATAGGTCCGAATGTCCGATGAGAATTTAAAATATAAAATCATACAAAATCTACAAAGAATTTACAGTTAATTCAAAAAATTCACTCATGGAAACAACCTGGCTCTACGCCTTCCTCTCTCTCCTCATCTTTCTCATCACCTTCAAATTTCTAACAAATCGAAAAAGAAAACTCCCACCAAGCCCATTCCCCGCACTTCCCCTCATAGGCCACCTCCACCTCCTCAAATTCCCTATTCATCGTACTTATCAAAAACTCTCCGACAAATTAGGTCCCATATTCTCTCTCCGATTGGGCAACCGTCTCATGGTGGTGGTGTCCTCCCCCGCCATCGTCGAGGAGTGTTTCACCAAAAACGACGTAGTTTTAGCCAACAGGCCTCGTTTAATCATCGGCAAATATATAGGCTACAATTACACCACTCTCATCGGCTCCCCGTACGGCGACTACTGGCGCAACCTCCGTCGATTAACCACCGTCGAAGTATTCTCGACGGCTCGGCTCAACACTTTTCAATCCATCCGACACGATGAAGTTATGCTTATGCTGAAAAAGATCTATAAAAACTCGTACGAAAATTACGCGCGAGTTAAGCTGAGATCCTTGTTTTCGGAGGTGACTTTTAATAATATCATGAGAATGGTGGCTGGGAAGAGATATTTTGGGAAGGATGAGGACGATGACGAGGCGAGGGAGTTTCGGGAGCTTATTGAGGAGGTTTTTACCTACGGTGGGGTATCGAATCCAGCGGATTTTTTTCCGGTGTTTAGATGGATTAATTATAAAGGATTTGAGAAGAATTTGGCGAGGCTGAGTGGGAAAATGGATGCTTTTTTGCAATGTTTGATTGATGAGCAGAGACGGAATAAGGGTAAAACAAATACTATGATTGATCATATGCTTTCTTTGCAAGAGTCGGAGCCTGAATACTACACTGATGTTACCATCAAAGGGATCATATTGGTATGTTTTTTATTTTTTTTTCTTTTGATCAATTTTTTTATTTAATGACTAATTAAATTGTGCATATCTTTAAAGGATCACTATATATAAGCACATACATTAGTTAAGAGTTGAGACAATATATGCAACAATTTGATGTATGCCATGCTTATTCTAAATTGCTGCAAGACTTTAGCGATATCCATCTTTTGCCAACTAGTAATAGGCATGTCATAGTTGCATTCATTCATGGTGTTTGCCTGTTTGGTGTTGTGGCTTAGTAAATATCATGTGTACGATAATTATATTATACTATATAGATGTGACATTTAAGCAAATATATTTAATTAGCGATGTCGTATAAGACCCGTACCTGACTCAGTCCCGACTTATTTAGGGGGAGGGGGGTAATAACTAATATGGTATGCATTTTCAGAACCGGACAGCTATGAGTCATGTATAGGTATAATAGGATCCCACTCATACCCAATTCCTATAATTAATATATATAATGTATATTAGGGATTTTGCTTTTCTTTTATTGAGAAGGAATGTTTTTCTTAATTTTTTATATAATTTTTATTTTGACAATTAATATACCTATAAACTCATTTAACATAATTTTTGTAGTAATATCATGAAATGATCATAAAATAAGCTATAAATATGATATGGATGGGCCATATAGGTATGGCGAGTCTTATCAGCTAGACACGAGTCTTGGTTGGGCGAGTTAGGATTTGGGGGAGGCAAGTCTGGGTCCTTTGAAATCGAGAAAATTGCACTTTTAGTCCCATAAGAAAAGACGTCAAACACTTTTAGTTCCACAATTTGCTCTTTTGGTTCCAACAGATTTTGTTTAGCACATATAGTCCTATCGATTCAAAAATTTGCAATTTTAGTTCCAAAAGTAACAGAAAACTTAACGGACCGTTAAAAACACTATTCTTATGGGACCAAAAGTGCATTTATCCAAAATTTAATTAAAACTTGAAAAGTCTGAAGAATTGTCTAAAAATTTTAAAATTGTTTCAATAAAATTATAACTATTTACAATTTATTAAAAAAGTTATAAAAATCCAAAAAAATATTTTAAAATCTAAAAATAAAAATACAAAAGACATGATAATTTGTTTAAAAAAAATTGAAGTTATTTAAAATCTAAAAATTATAAAATAAATAAATTTGAATATTTTTAAAAAACTATACACAGTTTTTAAATATTTAAAAAAAATATTTTAAAATTCAAAAATAGAAAAAACTCAAAATTATTTTCAAAAGTTGTTTTTAAAACTAAATGATATAAAAATACGAAATTTTGTTTAAAAATATAAAACTTGTATTAAAAATCTGAAAGTTACCTCCAATATTAAATATCTGGAAAAATTTTTAAAATAAGAAAATTTGTCTAAAAATCTAAAAATTGGATTAAAAACTGAAAACTATTGAAGAATTTTGAAAAAATGTACCAAAAAAGTAAGGTTTTTATTTTAATAAATTCCAAAAAGGGTAAAAAACATAGAATTTTGTTACAAAAATAAATTTATTTAAGAAAATATAAAAATTAAAGAAAATACTAAAATTTGTTTTAAAAAACCAAAAATTATTTAAAATCTTAAAATTATTCCAAAATTGGGATATTAAAATCTGAATATTTTTATAAAATTTCCAGAATTTTTCAAAACAATTTTCAAAATTTTAAAAAGAGTTTCGTGTTTATTTTTATAATTTTTGGATTTTAAGATAATTTTTATTTTTTATTACTATTTTTAGTTTTTTAAATTTTTTTGAGATTTTATATTTTTTAAGTTTTAGATTTTTGATAACTTTTTTTAATAATTGTTGGACAATTTTTCAGATTTTTCAATTTTTTTTCTTTTTTTGATTAATTCTGTGATAAATGCAGTTTTTGTCCCATAATAATAGAGTTAATGGTAAGTTAAGTTTTTCGTTAGTTTAAAATTGTAAACTTTTGATTCATATGAGACTAAATGTGTTACGATAAATTTATTAGGACCAAAAGTGCAAACATGAAATTAAAAGTGTTTGAGTCGTATTCATGTGGGACCAAAAATACAATTTCTCCTTTGAAAACTTAATAGAGAAGGTTCGTGTCCAAACAAAGCCGTCCCGATCTATTGAAATTTCTAATTATATTGCAACATTACATGAAACACAATAAAATTATGAGATCATGATGTATGATCGACATGACCGATTGACCGTCATATTAAATATTAGATACCCATTGAGATAAATAGTAGCATTTGGATAAATACGAAGTTGCATCACATGACCCATTAGACGATGAATTAGATGACTTGACATGGATAAATATAAAGTTGGCGTCACATTACCCGACTTCACAATTCAATACAGACATTGACCATTGTATCACTGATAAACAACTAATATATATCCCTTTTAAATTTTTAAAGAGGCAATTGATTGATCACAATTCACACATCCACTCAATACTCATTATCCTAATATGTTCACATGAATTCTAAAATGACAGGTTATGCTACTTGCTGGGACAGACACGTCAGCGGTGACCATAGAATGGGCAATGTCTGCTCTCCTCAATCACCCTGAAAAATTACAGAAGGCCAAAATCGAGATTGACAATCTTGTCGGAAATGATCGTCTAGTCAACGAGTCAGATTTGACCAAACTCTCATACCTTCAAAATATTATTTCTGAGACCTTTCGTTTATTCCCAGCAGCGCCACTACTTGTACCACACGAGGCATCAAGTGATTGTACTCTTGGTGGATATGACATTCCACGTGGCACAATCTTGATCGTGAATGCGTGGGCCATTCATAGGGACCCCAAGATTTGGGATGACCCCACAAGCTTCAATCCTGAGCGTTTCGAAGCTGGAGAAGTTGGGCCCACAAAGCTGATACCATTTGGAATGGGAAGAAGGTCGTGTCCGGGTATGGGTCTGGCCCATCGGGTCGTGGGCTTGGCCTTAGGATCTTTGATACAATGTTTTGAGTGGAAACGGGTTGGTGAGGGCTTGGTCGATTTGGCAGAAGGGAAAGGGGTATCCATGCCCAAAGTTGTGCCTCTGGAGGCCATGTGCAAGGCACGTGATGTGCTTCGTAATGTTCTACCTGGAGCAATCTAAAATATTTAGTTTTTTGGATTAATTACATAGGCTTGTTTTGAAGTTTAGTCTAGTTATATATATATATAAAATAAAAAATTACAAGAGGATGTTAGTAACACTTTAACGAGAAATTTTTAATTTTGTGAGAGATGACTTGAGTTTTTTGTAATTAGGTTAAACTAGCGTTAGTGTTTGTAATTTATCCGTGATTTCTTTGGAATGTATTCTAGAGCTAGTATAATATTAAATAGTAATAAGTTCTCTATTTGAGAGACACTGTAAATCTTCAGTATTATGTTACCTATATGGCAAAGCATTACCGAGTCTTGAAAGTTTTCTTTGACGTGAGACTTGTTAGAATTTTTCTAATGCACCATTTTTGTGCATACTGCAATAATATTTCGAGACATTGTATGAACTTAAGGGATTGGTGTCCATTAATTATTTCTTCAAATCATTTGTTGCCTTTTTGTAGATTCTGAATTTCGGTGAATAAATTAGATGTATTAGGGTTGAGTCGTCTCACTACGAGCCTAGATACTTAGTTTGGGGGACCTGCAAAAGAACGAATATTAGACTAGCCAGGTGGCCCTCAACAGTGGCCCTCTCGATGCTAAAGTTAGTTACAGGTGATAAGGTCGTTACAAACTGAAGAACAAGATCATTAAGTGATTATGAGATACATTAATTAACAAGGAAACTGTATTGTATTTATGAGATTGACTTTAGTAGGTCAGCGAGCTAGCTCCATGTGTCGGGATCTTCTAAGTCCACCTATCACATTAATATGATGCAAATCAATGGTGTCGGGTCATGCGACGACCCGAATCGTGACTTCGGGTCGTTACCCCAATAAGGAATAAGCAGATTTATGGTATTTTTGCAATTTAACTTATTTACGAGGGTAATTAATGGGTAATTGTGACCAATTGTGACCTGTTGATATCAGATTCATTGATGTTGCACTTGTTAGAATATATATCTTGCATCTCATGCACCGGTTAATTTGACGTGCAATCAAATACAAATGGGCAAGCTCTTAATATTTATTTTTGGTTATACTGAACATAATACAGAAAGAAATATGTCGTATAACATAATACGGATAAAATAACATAATAAATTAAGTCACATATACCTAGCTAGTTGGGCTAAGATGCAAAATTGGTCATGCAACTGAAAGAGGTGTAAAATACTGTCATGTTCGAATTTAAAAACTCAATTTAGTCCTGTATCTATTAAAAGATCTAGAATTGAGTCCATAATTGCCCAATGTTTTTAATTAGCCGGATATTATCATGTGAAATGGGTATGACTTTAAAATATTGGAGATTTTTGTACGTACTTGTAAGCTTAATTATTTATTGTTTTATTTCCCTACGTAATTTGGTGTCCACGTGAGATAGAATATTGATAAAATTGCATTAAAATGTCGTTTAAGCTACAATTCAGATAAGGTAAATTACATATTTAATCCAAAAAAATTCTCAATATTTTTAATTCATGTCCGTTTCATGTGACAATATCAGACAAATTTCAAACTTTTGACAAATCTGGACTCGATTCAAGCATTTTTATAAGTTACAAAACTAAACCTAATTTTTGAAGTTGGAGAAAATTTTTTGACACCACAATTTTCCCCACCTCAGTTGCCCAACTCCATTGAAATTGCACATAAAATATATATGGTACGATGCTTGTATAGGAATAATTTTGAGATGAACTTTTGGATCTAGAAGTTCATTTCAATGATGTTTGGTGGTTAATTTAGAATTGACTTTTGGATAAGTCACTTCTCCCAAAAGTCTCATTCTAGATACACTACAAGAAAAAAGCTAATAGACATCGGTTAAAAACTGAGGTTGAATGATGAAAAAAACCGATGTCGAAAGCCCTATTGTTAAAAGGGGGTTTTCAACATCGATTTTCACCGATGTCCAAAAGCGAAACAACAACGCTTAACAAAACGATGTTTATTAAAAAATATAAGTGATGTTAAAGCCCCTGTTGTTAAAGTGTCAACTTTAACAACGCTTATTAACCGATGTGGTTTCCTTTAACAACATCGTTTCGTAACATTGGTTTTTAACCGATGTTGATACTTGCAACCACAACGGCTAATAAGCGTTGTTGTTTTGGTTTAGTTAGTTAAGAAATGACATCGGTTTTGAAAGCGACGTCTTAATTAGCATAAATGATGTCGTTTACATTTTTACACATCACTTTATAACCGATGTTGTTTGTTTTTTTAACTGATTTCATTTCATTGAACAATATTCTATTTTTTACCCCTGTAATTAACAACAATAGCAACAATATTCACCAAACTAAAACAACAAACAATTAAGTACAATCAAAATTAACAAATATAACCTGCATCAAGCCATTCATTGAAAATGTGCACAACGAGTATACGTAAAGGCCAAATGTGGCTATACAAGCGAGTACTTAAAGGGCCTCAGTGTTGCAACATCCTCATAGTTCCCAATTTGTCAACTTACATTGCAAATCCTTACTAGTAATGTTTATAAAAAAAAATCTAATGAGTGCTAGTGAAAATAGAACAAACACGTCCTCAAAACATCCTTTGACCCCTCGTTCTGGTAAAACAACCTGAAAAGATGGGTATAAAATTAATTTTTAAGTCGAAAAGTTTAGAAATATAAACATACGCATCACCCAACACATAATTTCACTAAGATTTTCACTTTAAGAGAAATAATAAAATAAATAAATAAATAAACATGTAGGTCAATTAGGGGCCAAAAGGAGTCATACTGACACTGCTCTTGTCAACCACGAATTATTCCCTATCAAGACATGGATTTTGTCAGTTTAATGATCTTTTTATACAAGTGTTACAAGTAAGTTCATTTGCTGGCACAAATTGTAAATGGTAGAAATGATTGTAAACATTTTAATTTGTGGCTCACATAAATTTCACTGCGGCATGGCCCCCAAGAAATCTTCTTGACCAGCACCAGGAACTAAGAAATTGTTTTGGTTTAACTTCTTCTTTTAGTCCATAGTGTGCTTCACTGAATGTCTTTTACACTCTTTGATGTTCATTATTAATTAGAAAAAAGCTTATTTTCTACCTCTCGCATGACATAATTTTATGTTGTTCTGCTTCCTTTCTATCTATTGTCGTCAGCTAACTCCTTTTGAGGTGCTTACACTAAAGAATTACAGGGTTTATTGCTAATAATTGAAGATTTAACATGCAAACATACTATGCTAGCTCACAGCTTATTCACAAACATAAGTTTTAGAATAAATACCAATAACAACATGCACGACACCTTCTATAAACCTGTAAGCGTATTTTTAAGCCATGATGAGTAATATTTTCTTCAACTACATGGTGAAATTCTGAATGAAGTAAATAGTCACAACACAGCCAGAATAAAGCAAGCCCAAAAAGAGCCAAATCAGAAATTAAATGAACAAAATAAACATATTAAAAACTAAAAGGAGGCAGCTGAAATAGAAAGCAATAACAGAACAGATATTCTAAAAAACACTATTACTAAACAAACTTAATAACACCCTCATGAAAATGTTCAAAACCTCTTCTAGCTATTCTAATAAATTTCTGCCCGAATTTCTCATTCTACGAGTGTTTAATCTAATATTTCAATGCACAAAGTAAATACATCTTTACAATAATGGCATTACTTAATATATATATATATATAATATATATATATATATATATATATATATATACACACGTGACATTCACATAATATACTAAAATACCAAATAAAATTTGTAAAAAATAAAAATAAAGATCCCATATCAATTTCTACAAAGGGTAAAATCTATTTCACCCTATCAATCCATGTTCCCTATACTATAATCAAGAATAAAAACAAAATCTGAATTAGATCTAAAGTTTTTAAAACAAAATATATAATCAGGTCATGTCATAACCACTGAATACCTACTTCCTTGTTTCAAAATATAGAAATGCCCACTCCCAAATTATATCTAAACAATATATATATCCAACTTAGGGGAACCAGTGTTTCATCAAAAAAATAAAAAGTAGGGTGACCTTCGAAAGTTTTTTTTTTAATTTTAAGAAAGAAATATAAACTTGGACATATTTATAAAAAATAATGTGTTAAGATGATTTATCTTATACAAATAGTTATATGGATCACGTATAAATAGAAACAGGGCTCATATAAAATATGTAATTATTTATAATTCCTTGTGGGCTATGAGCCCATAACAGTATATTGGGCTATGCAGAGGCTATTAAGATATTTGTATCCTATCCTCATGCATAGTTTGATATAAGAAAAAACAATTGATACTACTACTACTACTACTATTATTAAACTACCAAAAAGTCAACTAGGTGGGTAAATATAATTCATATGTGGGCCGAAAGGTTTATGTTTTGAACTCAAGGCCCACTGTTCATGTTTCAATGTTTGCTAATTAGATTCAAGCAGCCATTTATATTTTGGCCTAAACAATGAAATGGGAAGCTGAGATTTGCTACTTTATTATTACAATCAAAATTGTAATTGATGCAAGCAGAGCCTAAATACCTTGGGAAAGAAACAGTTTGATTTGTTTTGGAGGGCTCTCACATATCTGTTTTCTTGACGCTTCAAATTTAATTTATGGCACTAAGCACCAATTTTGTTCTAGTAGACACCCCCACAGGTAACTACCTCCTATTATGATAAGCTATTTTTTGCCCTTTTCTTCTTAACTTGGCTTTTGGCTTTTGATCATCATTTTCTAATGGACAAAAAGTATGGTACTAAAAGCACTGCTGCCTTCACTGTGAAAAGTACAACATAATTTAGGAATATGGATTAGGCAAAAGTAATGCAATTTGTAGCACCAAGATATCTCAAATGAGAACTATAAAAAAAAATCCATGATGCGCATACTCAAACCCCATAGAACTTGAAGAATACCAATCATCAAAATAATCTCAGAATATCCAAAACGAAAAATGGTACAATAAACAGAATGAAATGGTAAGTTAAACTTGAGAAATTTGTTCCAAGATACTGTCACGATAATCAACACCAAAATGATGACAACTGATGCAGGGCAAGTAAAAATAAATGACAAGATTCAGACAATTATTAATCAAACTAACATCATTGGATGGTGACGTGTACCCATATACACATTTAATCAAACTAACATATCACATGCCCACACAAGTTACAGATGACAAAATCAACACCCAAAACACCAATGATTAATAATTGATTAAAAACATATTGCTCATTGAACAACATGTGAGAAATTAAACTAAAGAGCACCAAAGCACTAAATAGCAAACACTAGACATTGTAGGCTCCACAATGTCCACAAACAAATTGTGACACGCCGGAAAAAACATTGTTGCCACGTATCCCATATCCACATACATATACATTTATTAAACTCTAGGTAAGACCTGGTGCAACAGTGCACACGTATTTTTAGGGTCTATCGCCTTTCACACATAATGAACTTCAATTAGAGAGAGATTTTGCGAATGGAATGATCAAAGAGGCAATTTAATCAGATATACCCTTCCACATAACAAAATCATTAGCAAGTTTCAAGACATTCAAATTCATCATAATCACAACAATAAAAAAATCGTACAGACCTAGGGGGAACTGAAATTCTGGGAACTAGGGTTTTACCAGTGGAGGGCTGTGAACTCCGGGATGTGCAGTGGCGGCCGCCGGTGGTCTCTGGAATAGTACCGGGATGGTCTAGGGCAGTCAATTCTTGTTCGATATCTTCTTGTTCGAGAAATCCGATCGAGAGAGGTCCGCGCGCAGGTTGTGTGCTTCTGAATGAGAAAGGGAAAAGAGACCGATTATTTATTTGTTAATTAATCCATTTGTTAATTAATCATGATTTGTTTTAATTTGTATAATTAAATCCAAGAGAAAACGTGTTAGTTTTTTATCTTTTTTTCTGACTCAAAAACAGGTGTAAGCCGTTTGTTGGGAACCAAAAAACCCAAATCGCATTTTCAATTTAATTTTTTTTTTGAAAAAAAAAAGAAATACAACATCGGTTTTACAAACGTTGTCTATGGTATGACGTTAAAGGAAAAAGCAACATCGTTAAGAAAAATTGTCGCAGGGGCCGATGTCTAAACCAGTAATAGACATCGGTGAATGCATCGGTGAAGCGAAACCGATGTCTATTAGCAGAAAAAATCCGGTCATAGACATCGGTTATATGAATGCCCGATGTTAAAACACATTAGACAACAGTACAATCCGAAAAATGATGTCCTTTTGGTGATGTCTATTCATATTTTTCTTGTAGTGATAATTAGT
Source organism: Rehmannia glutinosa (assembly GCA_016081115.2). Classification (NCBI taxonomy): domain Eukaryota; kingdom Viridiplantae; phylum Streptophyta; class Magnoliopsida; order Lamiales; family Orobanchaceae; genus Rehmannia; species Rehmannia glutinosa. The sequence goes on from JABTTQ020002247.1 coordinate 237,963, forward strand.
CATAATTGTATACTTTTTGAAAAATCACTTATTAATTAAGAAATTTATTTTCTAATACATATAAAAAAAATATATTTTCTAAATGGGTTTTGCACAAATACTTTCAAACAACATAATATAACGCAACCATTATTCTTAATATGTATCTATACTCTCTTTAGGTTATGTATATACATTATTATATTAAGTAAGATTTTACATTTTATTGATTATTATGTATCTATTTAAGATATATTATTATCATGTATTTGCACTAACACTAGGTTATAACGTAATATAATAATTAATGTATAGATTTAGGAAGTTATATTTTACAAAAACGATGATGGTTAACCGACAACTTAGAAACAGCGGTTCATAGGGGTCGGGAAACTTGACACTACCGCAAAAAGAGTTGATGCTAATAATTTGTCGCTAAAAAGTTATTTGTGACAACATGTTGTCGCAAATGTATTTGTGACGCTTCATTGTCATAATATCTCCTCCGTCACATTTTCTGGAATAACATGGTGATATTATTTATGTCCATTAGCTCTCGCACGATTTCAATCATGTATTTGGTGGTACACTAGCTCTCGACGATTTCAATCATGTACAAGTACATAAAGAGTTAAGTCACCTCCACCTCGAGCTTTACTTAAGACTATTGAAAGTTTAAGCACCGATGAAAAAATATCTAAAATTAAACAATTATACTTTTGCAACTTGTCGGTTTTTATTTTCAACCACGTGCATTTGGTGAGTAACATTGTTTTGTACGGACTTCAAAGGTTGAACGGGTTAAAGTTCAGGCACCCATCTCCCAATTACAAAACAAAAGAATAAAAAAAAAGAAAAATATATCGAAATAGATTTCTAGTCATATTTTCACCGATTTGTTTCATGTGTCTTTCAACAAGGATAACACAATGGCTTGATGGTTATGATGATAAAATATCGAGGCAAGCATAGTTGATTTCAAAGAATTTGAAATACTTGTAGGAAATATATTTGGATTGGATATCTTTAATAGTGGCTTTGGTCACGCGGATTGTTGTTTTCGGAGCTTCATTCATGCAATATTTCAAATGTCATATAGCTATAGCATGCAAATTAATGAGTTAAATAACTCACTACAAAAAAAAATAGTTAATTAGCAGCGATTTTTTTAAAATATAGCGGCGGTTTCAAACCGCCGATAAAGCATTTCGCAGCAGTTTCAAAATCGATGTCCATACACGTGTCGCGAGAGAATTTGTGGCGATTTTAAACGCTGGAAATTGTGTATTTTAGCGGTGGTTTTTTGGCAGCGGTTCAAAACCGCCACTAATTTAAAGTTCGTAGCGTTTAAAACCGCCACAAAAATAAAACAATTTTTAAATTTTTAGTAGCGGTTCAAACCGCTGCAAATATAAAAAAATATTTTTGCAAAAAATTCTTTTTGGTTTTTTGGCAGCGGTTCAAAACCACCACTAATTTAAACTTTGCAGCAAATTAAAATCGCCACGAAAATAAAATAATTTTTAAATTATTTTTTAGTGGCAATTATAACCGCTGTTAATTAAAAATAATATATGCTTTAATAATAGTTATGCACCATTTTTTAACAATAGCTAAATTTATGTCATAAATTTTTATAATTTTGTGACACTTTAATATTAGAGGCATAATATCATTCAACTATAGAAAAGTCAAACTATTCAACATCATAAAAATCGAGCATTTCATCAAAGTCATTACAAACCTTCAAATGCAGTTGCCAAAAACCTTCTACAAAAGTATATGTTCTTAATACAATAGCAATATATGCAACATCACGAACGAGAATGTTCATTTATATTCAACTATAAAATGTTCAATTTCAGACTGATCTTCACTTGGTATTGTTTCTTGATTCTTGCTTTCTTCATTGTGAGTCTCGGAAGATGCAAAAGATGATTGTGTCCCCACCCTTCTCCGTTTCTCATCTTCCTTAACCTAGGCATATCTGCACATCATAATGGGATTCAATTAGACTAAACTTCAGGTTGTAATTTATCCATTGATAATATTGACTAGCAAAAGGGTGCTGATAATCTCAAATTGTACAAGCATTGGAATTTTACAGTGAAAGCACAAGAATGAGAGTTTTATTCTCATCATTTTATTTATAAAAGGTCCAAAAAATTTAAATCCCAGGACAATTAACCGTGCACATGATTCCATCATATATAAATGGTTGTAACGTTAGGTACATTGCACACGTTAGGCCATGGAAAAGTCTCAAGATGGGAAAATATCACATTGCAGGCACAATTATGAACTTCAGACGCACACAGATGAAGCATTTTTAACTTCAAAGATTGATATTATACCTTCATCGCCTTCAGTTCCAAGGGCTCCCATGTTAAGTTCTTCCAGAAGCTGCACATTAACAAAAAGGTGCATGAGTCATAAATCCTGTCACAAAACTGCACCAAGATGAAAACTGAAATCATCTAGGAATTTTTTCTAAATTATTTTAGTTTCACTGTATTAAGAGCAAAGATTATAAATAAACATAAAAGATTCATGTCACTGTAAAGCACTAAAATCTGGAAACACCTTATAAATAAGTGTTATTAGCTTCCAACAAGATCATAAATAAGTCCAGTCAGTCATACTAGCAAGCAACATAAGTGATGAAGATGCAAGCACAAATTCATGTACTGAAAATCAAAACCAGAAGCATTATGTCTCAAGCAACCAAGCAAACTCCCACCAATGATCAGTAGATGGATATGATAACTAGTAATATACAGCGCCAAAAAAAAATGTAGCACCTTCAGGACAGAGAAAATTTGCCGTCAAAGGGCTCTGTCCTTCAGTTAGTGAAAAAAGGTATAACTGCTGCTAATTGCGGGTGGGATTGAGTCGACGGCGGAGGCGGGCGTTGTGGGAGAAGAGAGAAGAGTAACGACGGCGGAGGCAGGCCTTTTCTTTCCGTATAATACAAAACCCTATCCTTTTTAAGGTTCAAAGCCTTTTTTAATAATAATTAATTAATAATTGTAATTTATAATAATAAAAAAGCACTCTGGGTTTTCACTAAACCGCAGCGAAAGTAGGCCACTATTATTTCCTAAATTCAATTTATCCGCTTAATCAGCGACGGTTGTTCTAACTGCTATTATATAACAATATACCGGCACTAAATATGTGTCACTAAACTACTATTTTTTTTGTAGTGACTGGATTAGAAAATAGAGATTAACAGTTTCTCAATAGGAACACACTTTGGAGAGACGAAAACTAAAAATAAAACTAAAAACTTGTGTTGGGCAAGTAGTCAAAGCTAAATCCCAAGAAGAAACACCAGTGTCAAGGGTTAGGGTTAAAGACAGAACTAAGACGAGAGTGTTTGGTTGAGCTTATAATTCTCTTCAAAACATCTTACAAGATGCATGTTAAGAGCTTATAAGCTCTTTAAAGGTGTTTGGAAAACTTTTTCAAAAAAAACTTATAAGCTCCCAAAATAAGATGTTAAGAGCCTATGATTAAGTTGTTTTTAACAAAAATCAAACTTAGCAACATGACCATTTTAATTACAAAAGTGCGTCTTTACGAACATCTTAAAAGCTCTATCATCTTTTTTTTTATTCAAACATTTAAACAACTTACTTTCAAAATAAGATCTACCATCTTATAAGCTCTAGAAAACATCTTATAAAACTATTACACTACTACAAAACAGTCTTTTTACATCGGTTCTGGAGCACATTCTACATCGGTTTTTGAACCGATGTAGAATCCAGCGTAGTGGAATGTGGGGCCTTTTTTTACATCGGTTACCTAACCGATGTAGATATTTTTTTCTACATCGGTTGCTTTCACACACCCGATGTAAACAACGAATCATTTACATCCGTTATTTAGACAACCGATGTAAATAATCAATAATATTACAAAATAAAATCGAGCATCTTACATCGGTTATCAAAACAACCGATGTAGAAATTAATTTAAGATCGGTTACATATAAACCGATGTAGAATCTTCCTTTTTTTTTAAATACCTGCTTTATAAAACCAAACCCAACCTGCAGTTTTATATAGCAAAATAAAATCTAAAATTTCATAAATCAAAATAACAACCTGACATTTCATCATTGCACAAATTCAACCAAACAAATCACATACAAAAGAGATGTTCCCACCACATATTCAACAACCTACATAACTTTTCTCCATTAATGAAAATTACATACAAATCTGCATACCCCGAAAATTAATTAATAACCACTCTCTAATTATCCATTCACAAACAATTAGTAGTAAAGCTTCCTTATCAAATATTTGGAGCTTTTGTATTTGTTGTTGCATTAGCCAATTGCTGAATCCGTTTATGGAGAGAAGGGTGTAAAATAACATCACCAAAACCATTTCCATTTCCAGAACTTTTATTAGCCCCACGAGAAAGGGTGCTCATCCCACGTGAAAACAGGCCAGACCATGGTATTTCCCTCGAGAAGATTCTCGGATCACGAGATAATGTTTGGTCCACATAACTCCAAATCACCCTAGCACCTTCTCTGGAAATCCAAAAGGTAGATTTATGTTTAACGGTTAAAAGAAATGCTAATAATAAAACTACAACAACCACCATCACCAAATCAGGGGGATATTAAAAGGAACCGAATGAAAATGATGCGACATGCACTTCGTTTATTATGTGAATGGATGTCCAAACTTATGTTATGGAAACCTCATGAAACAAAAACATTCAATGTTAATGCATTTTCATTGTTCCCAAGTAAAATAGGTATCTTACAAGGTGAGCATGATGAAAACAGAAATTCAAAAAAATTAATTAGAAATATAAAATATAGGTGATTAACTGATCGGGCAAGACAAGTAGGTTCACTTCGATACGCAAGAACAATGAAAAGAATGATCACACAGCGTGCTCTGTATTCCACTAGTATCTGATCACACAACACAAGAATGAAAGTATATGATGACATTACCTAATGATTATTCTATTAGTAAAATGTAGCACACATGCAGTACACAACACCAAGGTGAACAAAAGTAATATGAAGCTGAACAAAGTAGTTGTGTGGGGATCACATACCATCAAATAGCAAAAAATAACTAGTAACCAAAAATTTATGAGAGAAAAAGTATTGCATCATGTAGAAGAACATAAATCTTTTGACAACCAAGTAACCACTAAGTAGGCATTCTATGGCTCAAAATTCAGACATTGGACAATTCTATGGGGAGGCACAAAGTTGAATATTCAATTGCAGAAAATTTGCAGAAAATTTCCACTAACCTAGAGTTTTATAATATACTTTAGACTAAACATACTTGACAAGTTCTTTTGCAGGAGATGAATGGTCACTTTCTTGCTTTTGAGAGTATTGTATCTATATTGTCACATATGCACAGAAGGTGAGACCTAAAACTGTTAAAACACAGCAACAAAATTATGAAAGATGGTAGATGGACTTAAAAAATTTAACGAAGAATCAGACTTGCCGAGGCTGCTCGCCGAATGGTTTCCATCTTTTTTTTTCTCTCGGGTTCAACACTTCATCCTCCTCGTCATCATATTTAATCGCAATAAAGCCAATAAAGCGTCAAAGAGCTATGAAGATTAACCTCGGTAATGAAATAGGACAAAGTCATTAAGAAGGTTGCGCTATCTCAGACTTTCACGAAATAAAATCCATTTTTAATTTCAAAAGGCAAAGAGCACTCACATTAAGAAGTCAAATACTATATAAAAATGCATAGAAGTAGAACGAGAAATGAAGAATCTTATCACCTTGTGTTTCTTTGTCAAGGAATCAACGACTTCACGGTGCCGTGTATTTTCGTATTTACTTCTCGAAAAATAAAGGTGTTAAATGTGATATAACAAGAGTCCAAAATCGAGGTCCGATTGATGACAAGGCTAATCAAATAAAGAGACAAAATAATATCTTTGAAAGCAAAAACTGCAAAATTTTGAATGAGAAACTTGTGGTTCTGTTTGTATACGGCACAAAAAGCTAGATGACAACTGACAAACACCTTATTTTCTTTGTCAAATAAATCGACATAATGTGTTTTTTTTTCTTTTCAGAAATTATTAAAGATGGAAATTAGAGAAGAAGATATATGATAAGCAATTAAACGGAAACTAATCTAGCAGAAATGTCATATCAGGGATAAAGTAACAAACAATCAGAAAGCCACAAGCATTGAAAACATAGATTTTCTACATAGCCACTGAAAAGCAACTTGTATTACCCAAAACAAAAAGGAAAATAAAGACAAAAATGAGGAATCCTAAGATAAAGATGCACTTGTTCTTACAAAAGGAGTGTAAATCCCTGTCACTATGTATTGGAACAATTGTTTTCCCACAAATACGAAGAAATAGAATGCGAATCCCAGTGCCAGAAATACTGCTACCACCTGCAGACATATACATCTTTACTCAGATACTTGAAAGTTGAATACATCTAAAAACAAAAACAAAAAACAAAATTAACAAATAATAAACAAATAAATGAAAAAGAATCAGGAAACTTATCTGGCTACTTAGATCTGAAACATTCCAACTCATATGTATTGGAGAACTATCCTTTAGATCTGGGACGTGGATGTAATTTGACTATTGAGGGTCAAATTGTTATTCTCCGGCAGAAGATTTTCGTGTACGATTTCTCGATTCATGTACTTTGAGGTTTTCGGCAAGGGTTTGATGCCTGCTGACAAGCCCATCGTGGTGAAGGTGAAGCTCGTGTCGAAAAATGCGTAGAAGAAGAATAAGGGAATTTGGTGGTCTTTGTAGGATGAGATCGTCTCCACGTGCAAATGCATTCGAAGAAGAGGTGGTGGTGATGCGGGGTTAAGGTTTTTGAGTTTCTGACTTGGAAGAGAAAGAGAAGAACGAGTTTAGGGCAAAAAATGAAAAGGTAAATTAAAATTATAAATATCTAGGAAGAGAGAAGAATGATTTTAGGGCAAAAAAAGAAAAGGCAAATTAAAATTATATAATATCTCTAGGAAGAGAGAAGATAGCGCAAAAAAAGAAAAGGCAAATTAAAATTATAAAGTATCTCTAGGAAGAGAGAAGAACGCTTATTGGGCAAAATTAAAATTAACAATCTCGAAAATTTACAATATTGCCACCGGTTTTTTTATTACATCAGTTCATTAGCAAACCGATGTAAATGAGTGATGTAGAATCCATTTATTGTAGTAGTGTTAGCTTATAAGATATTTTACATAAGCTCGGCAAAAAATCCCTATAAATACTAAAACAGAAACTGGATTTATTACAATTCCAATCCTCTAAACGATACTTTACTATTTTCTGATCACACATCACCAATTAATAATATGACACAATATAAAATACGTACCAATTGGAATAATAGTATGGGACATGAATTATGTCTAGTTCTCTTCTTTTCAGTTACAATTCACATTTTTAAAAGGGTACAATTAATTGATTTTTTGGGTGGTGCAATGTGTGTTTTGGGAATAAACATGACACATCACAAACTAGTTTTAGTATATTGGACACGGCAACTTATACACATCTAAAAGTATTTCAAATTCTTTGAAACTAAAACCTGAAGACAACATAAATATATAGACTCTCAATTGCATCAACAAAACAAATGACATATTTATAGACTCTCAATTGCATCAACAAAACAAATGACGAAGATCGCCTGTTAATCCCCAATTCCATATAAAGCTATAACAAACAAAAACAAAACAATAACCTTGACAAAAAAAAAAAACAGGCAAAGCCAACTAACTCCAAGGAATTGACGAGGCCAGTTCTCTTCAAAAAAGAACTATTGCAGTTATCTACCTAAAAGAAAAAAAAGAATCAATTATATGCAAAAGAATAAATACAAAAGTATATATATATATATATATATATATATATATATAGAGAGAGAGAGAGAGAGAGAGAGAGAGCGAACAGACCTGTATAGCAGGTGAAGGAGTCATGCAATGGCAATTAGGGGTGGTGACGGTCGGCGGTGGCGACAACCTGGTGACATATAGATGGGAAAAAAATTAATATAGGATAAATAAAATTGAGAGATAAAGTGAGTGAGAGAGATTGAATGTGAGAGTGAAAGACAGAGGTGGAGGTGGAGGTGGAGGAGGTGGAGGCGGCGGACGACAAGAGGAGGAGGCGGCAGGAATGTGAGAGAAAAGTGAGAAGGAAGGGAAAAAATAGGGCGCGCTGTGGGCTAAAATGTGGATGGAATTTAGAGTTATTGCGATAGAGTATTAACAATAATAATAGTTATTGCAATTTCCCTGCTTTTAATAGGCCCAATTTTTTCAGAACCCGATGCGCAAATTATTCGCGACGGGATAATCGTCGCAAAAAATATATCTTTTGTGATAACAGTTTGTTCACTGTCATAAAAATCACATGTTTCTTGTAGTGTTATTAGGTTCTTAATGTTGCCCCAAAAGAGGTGAAGGGGAGCTTTTGAAGAAGCACTGGCTCGTGTTCGTAGATGTGTTGGTTGTGGGGCAACCACGAAAAATCTTGATAGTGATAGTGATATTGAAGTTGTTCTTGATTTCATTCTGTCAATCTTCGTTTGTCCTATAAGTTAGGTTTTTAGTTCAATTTACTCGTGTCAAATTTAAGCTATTTTCCTCTTTCTGAGTTTATTGACATGATTACCTTTATTCAACAGTCTACTATGTTTCGAGACTGAATGTAATGTAGTTGCGTACATAACTTTTGCTTGAATTTAAAATTCTGTGTTTCCTGGAATTCTTAAAATATTTGTTGAGTGATCATGATATGTTTGGAGTTTTTCTGTTGGGTTTTCTTATTCAGTTTTTTTATTTATTGTAAACTTGTTCACTGAATTTCTTGTATGGATTGGTGACATTTATTTTAAGATTAGTCTCTTGGTTTTAATTAGATTGATACACTACAACATAAATGATATTAGGTAACACCCAAAAAATGTTACCTAATGGCTATAAAATGTTACTATGGACAATAGGCAACACTTTTATGGTGATGCACTTGCCCGTGCTACCTATTTACATATGAATCTATGAAACACTTTTTGTAACACTTTTAAAAAATACTTCACAGTGTTACATATGAATATTATGTAACACTTTTTTGTAGCACTTCGTCGAAATAATATTTTCTGCCACCAAGTAGATTCGAACACATGACATGTTATGTGTGAAAGTGACAATTTGCCACTAAGCTAAGTTGATTCTTATTACAACTTTTGCTTTGTTTTATAAATACACATACACATATATATATATATATATATATATATATTAAAATTTTGTAAAAATTATATTATATGTATATATAATATATTTTATATAATAAAGATTATATTATATAATATATGTAATAAATTATATTATACACTGTATATATCAAATTTTATATTATATACTATATAGTTTGAAAATCATATTATGTGAATATTAAAGGACACAAAAAATTAAAAATATCAAAAATATATAAAATAAATTTATCGAATGATCAATATTCAATCGGTAAAAATAAAAAATATTTAAAAAATAAAATTAATTTACCGACATATAAAAAATTCTAACAGTAAAAAAATTAAATAATAAATAAATAATGAAAAAATAATTTACCAACGGAAAAAATTCCTAAGTAATTACCGACAACATCAATTTTCATTGGTAATTTTTTTTAAAAAGTAAAAAAATAGAAAAAAGTTAACGATGAAATTCTCCGTTAGTGAAGATTAAAAAAAATAATAATAATAAAATATATACATGCACATTTTCCGTCGGTATTACGACGGAATTAATTACCTCCGTAAATAATAAAAAAATAATAGCAAAACTCAAATACATTATAAAAATAAAACAAAAATTCAGTAAAAAAAATAGAGTACATGATGTCTACAATTTTTAGGTTTAGTGATTTTGTGAAGCCCCGATTTTTCCGAGCATATAATTGATTCTTATTGTCGTCTATGTATTTGATCGACTATTTTACCGCGTCACTTTGACGGGTAATTATTAATAATATATATATATATATTTTGTATTTTATTTCATTTTATTTAATTACTTGTGATCATGATCTTTATTAATTCTATTTCACATTTATGATCACTTGATTGATCATTATTACTATTTTTGTATTTATTAGTCACCTTAGAATTTTAAGAGACTATTTATTTTAGAGACTTTTACCTTATAGAATTAAGATTTTGATTTAGATTAAGTGATCATGAGACTTATAAGTGATCAAGGAAATCACTAATTATTTTGGAGATTGATATATTTCATCTATTATCATCAAATTTGGGACAAAAAAAAAATATATGGAATTACCATAAAGCCCCTAGTATAGACGGCCATGATGACATTTTTGGAGTAAAAATATCATCCAACTCTTGTACACCTACACCTTATATTAGTCATCTTGTGTATAATTATACCATTAATTCAAACATTATACACATCATCTCTTACATTACTTCTTTAATACTATTTTTGCCAACATGTTGGAAGTCTTCCAACATTCCATTCAAACCACCTCATGCCCATACCTTTGACCTCCAAAATGTCTCTCATGCATGAGGCAAAAGGCAAGACACAAATTAATCAAAAAATCCCTCTCTCTCCCCCTAATGTGGACGGCACATTGAGAAGAAAATGAACAAATTTTGTTCATTTCATTAAACACATTTTAATTCTCAAGCATTTTCTCCTCTTTCTCTCTAACCTCTCTCTAAAATTCATTCACATCTTCAAATCTTCAAACAAAATTCATTCATATCTTCAAACCTTCAAACACCAACTCTTCACATCTTCAAATCTTCAACATAAGTTCTTCAAATCTTCAAGTACCACTTCTTCATATCTTTAAATATTCAAACACAAGTCCTTCACATCTTCAAACCCATCTTCATAACTCCAAGAACATCTTCTTCCTAACATCAAACATACTTCCTTTCTTCAAGCATCTAAACCAAAACAAACAATCTTACCACTTAAAACTCAAAAATTCGAACACCCTCTTTATCAAGGTAAGAAATTTCACTCCTCAATTCAACTTAAATTCTTCCTACTCATCACCTTCTTCTTTTAACTTAAGTTTATATTTTGAATTTTGAGGTACTTAGAAGACCACTTGGAGACATGCATGCATGGTGATGAAACTTGAAGACTTGAAGAAGAACTAGTAGAGAAGTTTGGACTACAAGGTAAGAATTGGACACTAGAGCCCTTCTTTCTTCTTCTTCCTATTTTTTTCAAATTTTAACACCCCTTTTTCATTTTTGAGAAATAGGGGCTGACCTTAGGTGATTTTGGAGTTGAACCAAAATTACCAAATTTGAAGCTTCAACTAGTTTCAAATCACCTACTACACAAGGTAAAGTGTAGTCTTTCCAATTTTCTTATCTCCTTCTTTTTCTCTTTAATTTTTCTCTCATTTTTCAAACTCCAAATTTTTGATATTTCTTGACTTAGGGGCTGACCTACGTGACCTCATCCAAAAATTGTGAAATTTATCCTTTTATTTCACAATTTTCCAATTTTAAGGTGGGTGGAAAAATATTTTCCAACTATTAGGTGTTTTTATTAAAATGCATATAGAAAATTTGATCATGAGCCTTGAGATATATAATCTATGTATTGCATGTCAATTTTATGTATCAAATCATGAAAATTCTCAAGAGTTGCTCAAAATTGCTATTTATTGAATTTTAGGTGCATGCATGTGCAATTTAATGTTTTATTTGATGAATTCTTGTATGTATTGGACATGCATGTGTATGATCTTTAAAATCCATGTTTTGGATGACTTATAACCTGGACAAGTCGAGCATAATTGATTAAATTTCAATTTTGGACTTAAAAATGTAAAAATGGAAAGTTGGTGGACTAAATTGCAAGAAAATAAAAGTTAAAGGACCCCTCTGCAATTTTCGAAATTTGGGACTGTACTCAGGTTCAAAAATGACTTTTGGACATTTTAATAAAGTTTTAAGAGTTTCTAGATAAATAAAATCAACCTTTAAAAGCCCAAGGACTAGATTGTAAAATTTTGAAAGTTTAAGGGCTACTTTGCAAATTTTAAAATTGTACCAGACATAAACTTTAAAATTTGAAATTTTTACTCTTAAGGTACTGGGAATGACATATTTTAAAATTATTCCAAAAATCCAAGTGTTTAGGGCTTGGAAAGTAATTTTTCTAAAGTTGAGGGACTAAAGTGTAAAATACTAAACTTGAGGACCCAAATGAAATTTCCAGGACTTATGCAGCCTATGCACCTGGAAATACTAACTTAAATATAACTTAATTATATTTTGGACCCAAGGTTCAAATTTCATAACAATCAGACCCCTAAAAGCCTTAAAGGCAATTATTTCAAAATGGGACAAAAATGATATTTTCAAAAGTTAAAGGACCTACACATATTTATTTTAAAAACTGATTTTGTCCCAATATCCTACTAACCTTAGTGACATTTTACAACTGGAATCACATTAAAATCCCTTCCGGTTTGTGAGTTCCGATTATTTTAAACCTAAGGTCTGAATTGGCAATTTTTACAAATTTGGGGCCAATATGAGAATTTAATAAAAAATCGACCTCAAAACTTTAAAAACCTGAATATCTGGACAATTTGGAGAATTTAGGAACTGACCTCATAAATTTTCAAGGTCGGGATATTTATTTATTCAATTTTTAACCCCAAAAGAGTTGGTTTTTACAAAACGGGGCTAAATTGCAATTTTTCTTTTATAAAGGACCTAACTCAAATTATTTTCTCTTTTACTAAAATAGCCCTGGACCCTCCGACTTGGAGATTTAATTAAAGTATTTTATTTTCCCAAAAACCCTTAACTTATCGAATCAATTTGACCGATTAATACCCGATCGCGGAGCGACTGCCTCGCCTTACGATTTTGAATCTATAACGGGACTTATGTTCCACCTAATCGTTCAAGATATTGAAGGTTGCTTATCATTCCGATAATCATCTTCATCCAAAAACTCCACCAACGCCATAATTGACACTCACGTTTTTTAAAATTTTCCGAATCGCTTCCTGAATAAATCATACCATTTGCGCCTGGTTGTTGCCTGAACTTGTATTTACTTTCCTGCTTGAGTCAACTTGGTGTGTCGAGCTCACAGTCGGAATGAATACGTTGGGGATGGAACCGGGTAGCTCGGTTGCTATTCCACTCTTCGGCCCCATCGCCCTAATCCCCATGGCGAGGGACGGAGTTTGTCCAAGGGAAGCGGGTCGTAGTACTTGAGGTATAATCATGATTATGACGGATCCGAGCCTTGCAAGCTCCACTGTGGATTTTATTTTTGCCTATGGAGCGATAAGGTGACCGGTCTTGGACTATCATGCCTAGGGAGTTACAAGGAAGAACGAAGGAATCATTGTGTGATCCACACGATTCGGAGTTATCGGACCCGTTTGGTTGGCGCTACAAACCGCACGCAACCGCTACTTGTTTTGCATTGGTTGGCGCTACAAATCCGTGACGCAACCATTAATTGCCTTGCATGGGATTGGCGTTACATTTCCGCACGCAATCCTACTGTCTTGACTGAATCACATAGTGCCTGTGTGACCATGAACTGTTTTCTCGAACTGTGTAAGTATATTATATAAATATATTTATCACGACGCTTGCGAACTGTGTGTGAATTCATGCATCATACTCACGCGTTTTCATATAACTATTTTCTCACATTAACTATATATCGCCACATTTGCACACGATCACCCCATCCACTGAGATTTCTATCTCATTCCCACCTATTTTCTAACCTTAGATGAGGACTTCGTTGAAGATGCTGAACCGACCACGGATTGAGCCCTTGTACTCCGCTTGTTGGACTTACTACTTCTTGTTATTGTTGTTGGACTCTTTTCTTGTGTTTGTTGTTGGACTCTTGTATTTCTTTTCATTAGGTTTGTAATCGAAGGGCGTAGGACCCTTTGACTTTTAAGTTATCTTTAGATCATACAGGGTATGTAATTTGGATTATGGATATTGTGGACTGTAAGTTGTAATTTGTACTTGTTCTTTATTCATTGCTATTGACGACTGTTTCATTGGGTTCTCGATGATATTCGTCTAGATGTTTGGTTATTTGTATTTAAGTTGTGGATCATCGTCGCGTCCGTTTGGGCGTGATGATGATTTGTTTTTGTCTTTACCTATTTTGTGACATTAAATAAATCATTGACATGATTTAATGATAGTTATATATTTTATGTTACTAGCTAAAATATAGCCTAAAAAGTGTTACAATTAATAAAATATAGTGTTGCCAAGATTGCTTCTTAAATAAAGTGATACCTATTTGCGTTAAAGAAATAACAAAAAAAGTGATACTTAAAAAGTGTTACATATAAGTGTTACATATTGATAAAGTGCTACAAAAGTGTTACATAAATATTGTAATATAAAAAGTGTTACAAACATGTGTTACATATGTACCTTATGTAAAAAGTGCTACAAAATTTGTGTTATTTAGTGTCATTTATGTTGTAGTGATATTGCTTGTGAAATTATGGTTTTAATTTTGTGATAATTGTATTGTGCAGTGGGCGAGTTCGAGGAAGGATTGTGGTGTTATATATTCAAGTTGATGGGAATAATCAAGTTGAGGATTTAGGTGATTACACTTAGTTGTGATGATGTTCCGTTTGTTATATATATATATATATATATATATATATAGGGGGAGAGTTATATGAGATCCATGCCTTATGTAAGTACGTAGGACCAAATCCGAACCATAAATCAAACAATTTCAATGGCTAATATTAAAGATGTATAAAATATATAAAAAGCCTAATTAAATAGATATAGAGGTATATTAGTCCAAAGCAAACAATCAAATACCATGAAAATAGGAGCAGTTACCCACAATATATCTTACCATTTAAAATAAAATCAAAATCATGAATAAATTGTCTCAAAGTCTTCTCCTTCACCAAGACGTTTGTTACCTCTATAAATTGTTTCACTAAAATCTGAAAAAAAAATAAAAAAATAAAATGCCTGCCACCTCTGTAAATCGTTCCTTTGCTTATGTATATATAAAATGTTGCTTATTGTTATAATAAAGGTGCTTATGAACATGAACAATGTTGCTTATTTATTGATTCTAATTTGCATTCTTACAATAAAATTGTTTGCTGAAAAAACTGTCATTTTATGCAAAAAAAAAAAAAAAAAAGCTTACATAACAGACTCATATTGCTTGTCCATCAAGTAATGTTGCATATGCACGACAAAATATCTAATGGTGTCTCTTAGCGTTTACGAAGAAATAATTTGCTAACTACCTACATATTTTTTGCTTATCTATTGAATATATGTTGCATATTCACTGTCAATTCAATTCATTTCATGAGTTTCGGATTTTTAAGACCAAAAAATTGCTTAGGTATCTATAAAGTGTTGCTTAACTGTTCTTATAAAGTTGCTTATGAACAATGTTGCTTATTTATTGGCTCTATGTTCCATGCTTGACTACACAATAGATATTGAAAATATGCCTTGATATATTTAATAATAATACAATGGAACAATGAGGATTAATAATATGACTGAGCAACGAACGGAGTGTGCAAACAATCAAAAACTTATCGCTTGCATAAATGACGCTGCATATGTTATACCATAATATTGCTTATATAACATTTACATCTTGCTTAACAATTCTAAAATTAAACCAAACCATACCACAAATTTAAAAATCCAAAACAACATATATTGTTCAACCATTTGTTCAAAAGAAAAAAACATCATCAACATCGCTTTGCTATAATCCTACGTTGTTCCAGTAAACTTATTCACCTCTCTCAGATTCAATTCCCTATGCTCATTCATGTCATCCAAACAAATCGCAACGACATATTTCCTACATATCATCAATATTTGCGCCTCGTTATTTTTCTCCAACCCACCCTCCCAATTTCTAGTACCTCCTCCCACACATGTCTCCATGTGACGCACAGTGAAAATGGTTGCTTCTTGGACTTTGCAAAATTGTGCATTCCATGTAACCTCTTTCGGTGCATTTTCAAGTAGCGGAATTATATCAACAACATTTGTACCAAGGCATGATAACTTTTGCAAAACTCTGGATGCATACTCCTGGTAAAAATATTGACAAAATTTATTAAATACACAACAAAGTCAATAACTGTATAAACATACAATTATATAAACTAATCAATCTACACAAAGCCATGACAAAAACATCTAAAAAATAAAACATTTACGCTATGAAAACATCATTTTATATCAACATACGCAGAATATTTGGTCTTAACAAGCAATATATTTGTACCAAGTATATTTTGTCTTTATAAGCAATATTTACTACACACATAAGCAAGTTGTATTAGGAGCATAAGCAACTCATATACATCTACCCGTACTATCTTCTACCAAAAATCACAGTTACAACAAAAAAACGATATTTTCTATCTACGTAAGCAAGATCTTTCAGCTTAATAAGCAAACATTTAACAATAAAAAAACAAAACCAATCTCTGCAACATACAAGCAACATTTTATGCCTATGATAGCAGTGCATATATCCTTAATAAGCAACTTTAATATTAAAAAGTATACAGATGTCAAAAACTATCATTCTCATAAATCTCCCAAACACAGGCACTAAGAAAAAGCAAAACCTATCCAAAAAAACAAAAAAACACCAGTGAACTATATGAAAAAAAAAATAAATTTGACTACATTGAAATTAAATTGGGTCCATAACAATATAATCTTACTTAGAACAATAAATAAAGCATATATAAACAGTAAAACAAGCATAGATAAGCAGAACTAAACACAACAATAAAGCAATAACCCATGTTTAAAAAATAAAAAACAGAGGAATCCTAGTTAAACCCAATTTCCCCAATTATTTTATTAATATATGAAAACATATAAAATTGACTACATTAAAATTAAATTAAGTCCATGACAATGTAATCTTACTTAAAACAGTAACAAAGCATACATAAGCAATAAAACAAATATACATAAGCAATGATAAAGACATCAATAAGCAGTTGCCCATTTTTTAAAAAAACAGAGCAATCCTAAATAAACCCTATTCCCCAAGTTTTTTAAATTACAGGCAAAATAAAATTACCCCACTCTAGACTCCATCAAAACAGAGCAAATGGTCAAACAAAATCCGTAAAGAACCTAAGAAAAATAATAAAATCATACACCCCTAAATCCATCAAACGAAAAAAAAAAAAAACAGAAACCCAGAAAAATCATAGGGTTTGAAACTATGATAACATCAAAAAATTAACAAAATATTAGAAACATTCGATGTTATCAATGACTTGTACAATAGATTGAACCCAAATAGACTAAAAAAAATCAGAAACATTCCACCTACAATGTGGCCGTCGACTCGGAGAAGAATATGAGGCCTTTCAGACGACTCGGAGATGGTGCCGCCTCGAATAATTGTCGTCGAGTTGCTGCCGCCTCGAATAATTATTGTCGAGTTACTGCCGCCTCGAAGAACAGCCGACGAGAAGATGATTATATGGTTCTTTCACGAGAGAGAGGTGAAGAAACCTTTCATAGATAGAGAGAGAGTTTCGTTCGGGAGAGAGTTTCGTCCGAGAGAGTTTGATTTGTTTCAGTTTTCCAAAACTCAAAAGAGAAGATTTGGTATAGATAGATCACGATGAAAACCTATCCCTTAATTCTAGGAATGTGAAAAGCCACTACCAAATATAACTCCCCTTAATAATTGATATAAAGTTGGATTTACCAAAAAGTCATTTTCTTCAATAAATTAACCATTAAAAAAGACAAAAAACTGATTAATCTAGACCGTTTAAAAAATAACTCAACACTCCAGATTTGATTGCACATACTCACATAACTTATCTGGACTCACCAGATCCAAATCCTATATATATATATATATATATATATATATTTATATTTTGGTCACATTTGTGAATATATATGGTTAGTTTGAGAATTAATATTATGTTGAGATATGTATTTATCTTTTTTTTTTTTTTTTTTCTGTGTTTGCGTTGATATTTTGTTTTGAATGCATTATGGTGTTGGGTGAAAATAGGTTTAAAAATGGAGTAATAAATTACAAACCAAAAGGAAAATTGAAAAAATAGGTGAGCTTTTGCGACGATAAATATTGTTGTAAATGCTTTGGAGCATTAGCAACAACAAAGTCGTCACAAATAATTTAACCACGTCAGCATGAAACAAATGTGACGGAAGACTTATTTGTGACAAGAAATTGTCCCTAATACATTTGCGACAACGTAGTCGTCGCAAATACTTCTTCTGCGATGAAGTATTGGCAACCACTTTTTTGCGATAACAAGTCATCACCAAAAGTTTATTTGCGACAAAATGTTGTTGCAAAAAATTATTTCTACCCTCGAAAAATATCATAATAATGAATGAATCATTTGTGTAGCGGTCAATTGTGTACTTCCTCCTACAATTTCATAATGAGAAAATATGATTTTTAGTCGTGTAAGTTGGACCTTTTTGAGAATTAGTTCTCTAAGTTGTCAGTTTTATGTTTTAGTCTTTTAACTTTCAAATTTCTAGATATTTAGTCTTTTAATTTAGCAATTTTACTTTTGGTCTTATACGTTAACATATTACGGAAATTTAGTCCTATAATCTTTTTTAGGGGATTTTAGTCCTATAACTTAACAATTGTTAAATTTAATTATTTTATTAAAAGGTTATTTCTTAATTAAACTTTATTTTTAAAATTGAATAATTTTAATTAACAGTTAACTTTTTTAAAAAAACAATTAATCATTTTTTTATTTAATTAATTTTTTAAAAATATTTCAAGCATTAATTTTTTTAAACTTTCTGAAATAAATGCATGTTGTATACTAGTCCACATCCATTTCTTGGAGATAATTCTTAATTATATAAATATGATAAATTATTCTTAATGTATTAATTTGATGTAATTATTTTAATTTTCTTAAAATTCGTTAATTGTTTTAGAAATTTCCTAGTTATTTAATTTTTTTATTAATCAAATTAATTTAATTTTTATTTACTTTTATAATTTAATTAATTTTCAAAAATTAAAATTTAATTCCTATAAAAAAAAATATGAAGTGCGTGTACTAACCTTTCAATAAATTAGTTAAATTTAACTATTGTTAAGTTATAGGACAAAATTTCTAAAATATGTTAAGTTATAGTACAAAAAGTAAAATTGCTAAGTTGAAGGACTGAATATATAGAAAGTTTGAATGTTAAAGAACTGAATATCTAAAAATTTGAAAGTTAAAGGACTAAAATATTATTGTGACAATTTAGATGATTAATTTTCAAAAAGGTCCAACTTACAAGACTAAAATATTTTCCCATTTCATAATATAGCACTCATAATGGAATTTGGAAGGGCTAGTTAAGGCGCAGTATGGTCCAGTAATACTAAATAAATGCTAATATATTTCAGTCACTTAATTTAAAACTTTCACGGTCCATGAAATTTGAAACAACTCATTGTACCAATAATGATTTAGGTACGCACACCAAATCCTATTTACATAACGTAGCTATATAAGGCACTTATCGCAAACTGCTCACACATACAAAAAAGTTACTAAACCAAGCCACAGTTAGGGGCGTCAATTTATGACTCGACACGATAACCCGATAGCAGGTACATGTACAACTCTTAACAGGTTCAGGTTAAAATCGGGTCGGACACGATTAACACGAAAAATAAATAGGTCAGGTCAGGTCGACCCGCGGGTCGACACAATTGACCTATGTAACTCATTTAATTTTATAGTGATATATTATTTTAATATTTGTGATGTTTTAGTTGGTTAATGATGATGGAAAAATCAAATGCATTTTTTAATAATTTTTAATATTTAATGTATTTTTATTTGTAATTTCAATTTTTTTGATTTTTTTTTTTAATTTTTTTTCGTGTCAAGTTTAAATTATATAGGTTTTCCGTGTCGTGTCGGGTTAACCGTGTTATAAATGGGTCGTGTATCCTGACACAAATAATTAAATGGGTCGGGTTCGGTTCATGTCAGACGTGTAATACCTGTGTAAAAACACGATCCGCGAACACGAAACACGACCCGATTGACACCCCTAGCCACAATGTTCCATTTTTCCAATTTATCCGTGTATATACATATCATATATATATATATATATATATATATATATAGGGATTGGTTCAAATGAGACTAATCCCTTTATGTTAGTCCATAAGAACACTTATGGACTCTTGATTTAATATTTTGGATGGTGTAGATCATTTTAGTTAATTTAGGCATATAAGGGTATAATTGTACTTTTATATTTAATTAATTATGTTAATTGGACAGTTATTAGCTATTTTTAAGGAAACATAATCCTACCTTTTCAGTTACCCGATTTTTAGGGAGGAAAAACCATCAACTTCAAGCGTTTTTTTTCAAAATTGATACTTCTTTCCGCCATATTTATGAACACTCGTTTTATTGTATACTTAGTTCAGTGGACATGTATACTTAGTCATGTTTTATTGTATATTTAGTTCAGTGGATTTGTATACTTGGTTCAGTGGAATCGTATTCTTAGTTATATAAGTAGTTTAGTAAGTAGTTTAGTGAATTTGTATACTTAGTTATGTGGATTTGTATACTTAGTTCAATGAAATTGTATCTTAGTTATATAAGTAATTCAGTATAATTGTATACTTAGTTAAATGTTTCTGTATACTTAGTATCATTTTAATGTATAGTTAGTTCAATGTAACTGTATACTTAGTTAAATATTTCTGTATACTTAGTAAAGTTTTAATGTACAGGTAGTTTAGTGTAATTGTATACTTAGTTAATTGTTTATGTATACTTAGTAATGTTTTAATGTATAGTTAGTTTAGTGTAATTGTATACTTTTGATTAATTGTTGCACGATTTTGTTGCCATATTTGAATACTTTGCAGGTTCGAATGGGAAGGAAGAGAAAGGAAAGGTAAATAGCTTGATTATGGGGACGCGATCAATACAAAATCACGTCCCTAATTTTTAGGAAGCGATTACTATATTTAATTTTATGGATTCCTATTTTATCCATTTTATTGTATACTTACTTATGAAATGTTGTATATATTATAATATATCTTGGCCATTGATTTACTATTTGGATGGTGTAGATTTAGTCTTATGGACTAACCTAGGAGGGTGGTCTCACAGGATCCCTCCTATATATATATATATATATATATATATATATATATATATATATATATATAGGATATGGATCAAATAGGTCCTCCTACTTGGGGTGAGTCCATGGGGACACATCCTAACCAAAGATCAACAATTTTGGATGGTCCAGATTTTTAGGGTTTTTTTATGTTTATTTTTTTGTTTCAGCAATTAAAATGGGTAGGGTGGTAATTTGGCACTTTAGAATCAGTTACTAAGATTTCATTCCTTCTTTCACGCGATTTCACGCACACTCTCTCTCCAGCGTTTCAGTTTCAAAAACATTTCCCTGTTGCTTATGTAGTATATGTTTGTTGCTTATGACTTGCTTATATAGTTAATGTATCTATGATGCATGTGTAGTGTATATTCATTGCTTATGTAGTATAGGCTTATTGCTTATGTAGTATGAGTTTGTTGCTTATGACTTGCTTATGTAGTTAATGTATCTGTGGTGCATACGTAGTGTATATTCGTTGCTTATGTAGTATAGACGTGTTGCTTATGTAGTATGAGTTTGTTGCTTATGACTTGCTTATGTAGTTAATGCAATTGTGGTGCATACATAGTGTATATTCGTTGCTTATGTAGTATAAGCTTGTTGCTTATGTAATATGGGGTTGTTGCTTATGACTTGCTTATGTAGTTAATGTATTCGTGGTGCATACGTAGTGTATATTCGTTGCTTATGTAGTATAGACTTGTTGCTTATGTAGTATGGATTTCTTGCTCATGACTTGTTTATGTAGTTAATATATCTAAAAGCACCATGACACATCTATACAAGCAACAAATTACATCTTCATAAGCAACCTTCTAACTGTAGTCGAGTTTTAGCAACTATGATGAATTGTCTGCAACTTTTTTCTGCCCCTGGTAATGCTTTGAAGAAGAAAGATGAAGAATTTCTCATAGTAGTGCGTTGAAGAAGGAGGAAGATTGTTACGTGATTTTGTTTTGAGATTTGGAAGGATTGCGTAAATCCCATGAATACGTGAATCCCATGAATATTGCTTTGAGATGATGACTAATTTACCCCTGTGTTTAATTAACTAGCTTGTAATTTGTAATTTTGCCTCTTAAATCGCAGCCCTTGAAAAAATTAGATATATGGCTAGGATTGGTCCCTATGGACTTACCCTATGAAATGGTCTCATATAACCCTCTCCATATATATATATATATATATATATATATATATATGAAGGAGATCCTGTGAGACCACTCTCCTAGGTTAGTCCATAGGACTAAATCTACACTATCTAAATAGTAAATCAATGGCCAAGATATATTACAATATATACAACATTTCATAAGTAAGTATATAACAGAAGGGATAAAATAGGAATCCAGGAAATTAAATATAGTAACCGCTTCCTAAAAATTAGGGACGTGATTTTGTATTGATCATGTCCCCATAATCAAGCAATTCACCTTTCCTTTCTCTCCCTTCCATTCGAACCTGCAAATTATTCAAATATGGCAACAAAATCGTGCAACAATTAATGAAAAGTATACAATCACACTAAACTAACTATACATTAAAACATTACTAAGTATACATAAACAATTAACTAAGTATACAATTACACTAAACTACCTGTACATTAAAACTTTACTAAGTATACAGAAACATTTAACTAAGTATACAATTACATTGAACTAACTATACATTAAAATAATACTAAGTATACATAAACATTTAACTAAGTATACAATTACACTAAATTACTTATATAACTAATTATACAATTCCATTGAACTAAGTATACAAATCCATATAACTAAGTATACAAATTCACTAAACTACTTACTAAACTACTTATATAACTAAGAATACGATTCCACTGAACCAAGTATACAAATCCGTTGAACTAAATATACAATAAAGCATGACTAAGTATACAAGTCCACTGAACTAAGTATACAATAAAATGACTGTTCACAAATATGGCGGAAAGAAGTATTAATTTTGAAAAAAACGCTTGAAGTTGATGATTTTTCCTCCCTAAAAAACGGGTAACTGAAAAGGTAGGATTATGTTTCCTTAAAAATAGCTAATAACCGTCCAATTAACATAACTAATTAAATATAAAAGTACAATTATACCCTTATATGCCTAAATTAACTAAAATGATCTACACCATCCAAAATTTTAAATTAAGAGTCCATAAGTGTTCTTATGGACTAACCTAAAGGGATTGGTCTCATTTGAACCAATCCCTATATATATATATATATATATATATATATATATATATATATATCGAGTAATGATAATTTTACAATTTGGTAAACGTACAATAAAAATAAAGTTAGATGCTAATTATTTTTTTCCCTTTAAACAAATAGGAGAACTATATATATGGATTTTTTCAATATAAAGTTCAATTAAAACACAAATTTCTAAAGATCTTTGTTGTACTACTAAGGCGCGCATGTTGAGTCTTCCGTTTTTGAACGCTGCCATGTGGACCAGTCCTTCGCCTTTCGAAAGGATCACAGGGCTTTTTATAGTACAGTAGTTGGAAGAGGAACTCTAGGCTTTAGGCCGAAGGGAGAAACAAGTGAACCAACTATCCTATTTCACTTAATTCTCTTTCTTTCATTCATCGGTAGCTATCTTTCCTGATTGCAGGCCAATCCCATTAGAATACCATGGCTTAGACAAAGGAAAGCGTGGGACAGCAGCCTTTCTCTAAGGCAAGAAAGAGAATATGGGTGGGAGGGATAATTTTCTTGCAGGCCAATCCCTCCGATACTAAAGTCGCAGCTAATTATGGCACATAATTTCTTGTTCCAAAATATGTATCATCTCATGTTCCAAATATCATCGATCCACGCCACGTGTATTGATGAAGTTATAATTAATTTATACTTGACATATATTGAAAATACTTGGAATACGAGTTGCACAACTTAAAATAGAAGATCCAGAGTCGCAACTAATGTAATGTGCTACGCTTGCTATATATAGTACATGAGTGTAGTAAATTGCCATTAATCCAAAATATTTAAAGAAAAGTGACTCCCACTCCAACCTAACCACCTATTATGAGGTTAACTAACTATTTTAAAAACCACAAGAATTTGCATATTTCTAGGGCTGTAAATGAACAGAGCATTTAACAAACAGCTCGTGAACAAACCCGAATTGTGTTGTTTATTTAGTTAACAGACATATAACAAACAAATCTCAGGACTCGTCTAATAGACGATTAGATCTTGAACAATTGTATATTCATTCATTAATAGCTCGTGAACAAGCTCATTTCGTGTTTACTAATAAAATGCTCATGAACAGGCTCACATAGCTTAATTTTAAAATTGAAATTTTACATATAATGTCAAATATATATATGAAAAATTTAAATATAATTCTAATAGTATTATATAATATAATTTATAATTCTATATAATATGAAAAAGATTTAAAGTTATAATGTTAATAATTTATCATTAACATATGAATTAAAGTTGAATTGTTCACGAACATGTAATGAACACAAACTCGTCAAATGTAATTTTGTTTATTTGTCTTTTATTGTTTGCGAAAATAATTATTCAATGTTCATGAACATACAATAAACACAAACTCGAAATACGAATGCGTTCACAAGCATGTTCACCAAAAAATTCAAACACTTAATAATTTTAACAAACAAACACGAACAAATTACTATTTAAAATCTGAAGAGATCTCGGCTCATATAAATTAAACGAACATTTGATAAACAGGCTAAAACTTGAATCGGCTCGGATCGTTTACGCTCCAATATATTTCATTTTTTAAGGGATTATAATAAATATTATTGTTGAGGTTTAGTTTGATTATAAGAAATTAAGTTATCTTTCAAAATTACAAGTACGCATTTGACATATGTTTCTAATGTATAAATTGTACCTATTAAGAGGGATAATTTGTAAAATATATACAAAATTCAATGACTATAAGTAATTTTAAAAAATAGCTGGACGTTTTTATAATCAAGCTGAACCTCATACATCAGTTTTTGTAATTATCTCTTTATTTGATGTACTAAATTTCATAAACATTGTGCTTATTCATCCACACGTCTAAAATAATAATCAAACTACATTTGTCATTTATCTATAATATATCCTAAAAAAGCTTGGCATGCCAATTGTTGAACCCTCGTAGTCTTTGTAACGAAATACTCGTCTAAATTTATGTTGTATGCTCATTCTATTCTAGTAGTATAAAAAAAATCCTTTTTTATCATTAAATGATAGAAAAAATCGAGTTGGCCTAATGTTCGGCAATTAGGCCATTAATACTCAAAATATTATGCAATTAAAAGGTGTTGAAATTGTTGAATTTCTGTAAACTGGATTACAAGTAAACTGTAACTAACTATTACAAAGAAAATCGGAAATTGCAGAATAGCTGAGGCGAGTAAAAACTCTATCCGTAAGATAAAAACGTCCCATATAGTGTTGACGGAACAGACGTGTTATCCCCAAAGATACAACAACTTCGTCCTTGAAATAGCAACACTGCAAATTTCAAGGAACCTTTCGAACTGAAATGTGCAACATTGAGTACACTTATGCAAGTACAAGAATGAAAAATGTGTATGAAAGTGTGTTATCTGAACAACAACAATGCTCCTATATATAGGACTTCCATCCAGGCCTTGTGGTCTCTTTACTGCAGGGCAGTAACTTCAAGATAATGGACTGTAACCTCCAGGTAGTTGGCACTCATTCAATGGCCACTATGCTGTAACTTCCAAGTAGTGGGCTGAGTGGTGCTGTTTCATTTTAAAAGCTGCAGTTTCAGCTTTTAAGTTGCAATTTATTTGTGAAGCCCCTATTTTTCCGAGCTATTAGTTGACCTTTATTGTCGTTTATACTTTTGATCGACTATTTTACCGCGTCATTTTGACGGGTAATTATTAATAATACATATATTTTGTACTTTATTTCATTTTATTTAATTACTTGTGATCATGATCATCATTAATTCTATTTTGCATTTATGATCACTTGATTGATCATTATTACTATTTTTGTATTTATTAGTCACCTTAGAATTTTAAGAGACTATTTATTTTAGAGACTTTTACCTTATAGAATTAAGATTTTGATTTAGATTAAGTGATCATGAGACTTATAAGTGATCAAGGAAATCACTAATTATTTTGGAGATTGATATATTTCATCTATTATCATCAAATTTGGGACAAAAAAAATATATGGAATTACCAAATTGCCCTTAGTATGGACGGCCAACATGGATATTTTTGGAGTAAAAATATCATCCAACTTTTCTACACTTACACCTTATATTAGTCATCTTGTGTATAATTATACCATTAATTCAAATATTATACACATCATCTCTTATATTATTTCTTTAATAATATTTTTGCCAACATGTTGGAAGTCTTCCAACATTCCATTCAAACCAAGTCTTGCCCATACCTTTGACCTTCAAATTGTCTCCCATGCATGAGGCAAAATGCAAGACACAAATTTGAACAAAAATTCCTCTCTCCCTCTCTCACTTGGACGGCCAAATGGCCATTTTTGTGTCAAAAATTCGTCTCATTTTTCATCTAACACATTTACTCTCAAGCAAAAATCCTCCTCCTTCTCTCTAAAAACTCCCAACTTCTCTCTACTCTTCTTCTTACTTTCTTCTTCTATACTTAGAAAAAATTTCAACATTTTCCTCCTTATACTCCATAAAAATCGAACCATCACTATACCAAGGTAAAAAATTTTATCTTCAATCCATTTTTGATATCACATTGTTCATCTTTTCCACCTTCTTAACTTAAGTTTGAATTTGGTTTGGAGGTACATTTAGAAGACCTTGAAGATTAGAGCTTGACAACATTTTTTGAAGAAAGACTTCAAACATGAAGAACAACTAGTAGAACAATTTGGACTACAAGGTAAGAATTGAGTACTAGACCCCTTCTTTCCTACTCTTTCTATTTTTTTCAAATTTTAACACCCCTTTTTCATTTTTGAGAAATAGGGGCTGACCTTAGGTGATTTTGGAGTTGAGCCAAAATTTCCAAATTTTAAACTTCAACTAGTCTCCAAACACCTACTACACAAGGTAAAGTGTAGTCCTTCTCATTTCCTTATTTCCTTCTTTTTTTCTCCTTAATTTTTCTCTCATTTTTCTAACTTCAAATTTTTGATATTTTTTGAATTAGGGGCTGACCTAAGAAGTCTCATCCAAAAATTGTGAAATTATCCTTTTATTTCACAATTTCCAATTTTAAGGTGGGTGGAAAAATATTTTCCAACTTTTAGGTGTTTTGATTAAATGCATGTAGAAAATGAGGCTTGAGATATATATAATCTATGTATTGCATGTCAATTTTATGTATCAAGTCATGAAAATTCTCAAGAGTTGCTCAAATTTGCTATTTATTGAATTTTAGGTGCATGCATGTGCAATTTAATGTTTTAATTGATGAATTCTTGTATGTATTGGACATGCATGTGTATGATCTTTAAAATCTATGTTTTGGATGCCTTATAACCTGGAAAAGTCGAGCATAATTGATTAAATTTCAATTTTGGACTTAAAAATGTAAAAATGGAAAGTTGGTGGACTAAATTGCAAGAAAATAACTTTTAAATTTCGAAAATTGGGACTGTACTCAGGTTCAAAAATGACTTTTGGACATTTTAATAAAGTTTTAAGAGTTTTAAGATGAATAAAATCAACCTTTAAAAGCCCAAGGACTAGATTGTAAAATGTTGAAAGTTTAAGGGCTACTTTGCAATTTTTAAAACTATACCAGACCTAAACTTTAAAATTTGAAATTTTTACTCTTAAGGTACTGGGAATTTCATATTTTAAAAGTATTCCAAAAAATCCAAGTGGTTAGGGCTTGGAAAGTAATTTTACTAAAATTGAGGGACTAATGTGTAAAATACTAAACTTGAGGACCCAAATGAAATTTCCAGGACTTATGCAGCCCATGCACCTGGAAATACTAACTTAACTATAACTTAATTATATTTTGGACCGAAGGTTCAAATTTCATAACAATTGGACCCCTAAAAGCATTAAAGGCAATTATTTCAAAATGGGACAAAAATGATATTTTCAAAAGTTAAAGGACCTACACATATTTCTTTTAAAAACTGCTTTTGTCCCAATATCCTACTAACCTTAGGGACATTTTCCAACTGGAATCACATTAAAATCCCTTCCGGTTTGTGAGTTCCGATTATTTTAAACTTAAGGTCCGAATTGGCAATTTTTGCAAATTTGGGGCCAATGTGAGAATTTTATAAAAACTCGACCTCAAAACTTTAAAAACCTGAATCTATGAACAATTTAGAGAATTTAGGAACTGACCTCGTAATTTTTCAAGGTCGGGATATTTATTTATTCAATTTTTAACCCCAAAAGTGTTGATTTTTACAAAATGGGGCTAAATTGTAATTTTTCTTTTATAAAGGATCTAACCCAAATTATTTTCCTTTTACTAAAATAGCCCTGGACCCTCTGACTTGGAGATTTAATTAAAGTATTTTACTTTCCCAAAACCCCTTGACTTATCGGATCAATTTGACCGATTAATACCCGATCGCGGAGCGACTTCCTTGCCTTGCGGTTTTGAATCTATAACGGGACTTATGTTCCACCTAATCTTTCAAGATATCGAAGATTGCTTATCCTTCCGATGATCATCTTCATCCAAATACTCTACCAACGCCATAATTGCCACTCGCGCTTTTCAAAAATTTTCCTGAACTGCTTCCCTGAATCAATGATACTCAATTGCACAGTTGTTGCACTGTACTTGTATTTACTTTCTGCCGAGTCAACTTGGTGTGTCGAGCTCACGATCGGAATGGATACGTCGGGGATGGAATCGGGCAACTCGGCTATTCCACTCTCCGGCCCCATCGTCCTAATCCAACCGAGGGACGGAGTTTGTCCGAGGGAAGCGGGTCGTAGTACTTGAGGTATAATCATGATTATGACAGATCCGAGCCTTGCAAGCTCCATTTGTGGATTTTGTCTTTGCCTATGGAGCGATAAGGTGCGGTCTTGGACCATCCTACCTGGGGGGAGTTACAAGGAAGAACGAAGGAATCACCGCATCGATCCACACGATTAGGAGTTATTGGACCCGTTTGGTTGGCGCTACAAATCCGTACGCAACCGCTATTTGTTTTGCATTGGTTGGCGCTACAAATCCGTACGCAACCATTAATTGCCTTGCATGGGATTGGCGTTACATTTTTGTACGCAATCCTACCTGTCTTGACTGAATCACCTAGTGCCTGTGTGACCATGAACTGTTTTCTCAAACTGTATAAGTATATTACTTAAATATATTTATCACGACGCTTGTGGACTCTGTGTGAATTCATGCATCATACTCACGCGTTTTCATATAAATGTTTTCTCACATTAACTATATTGCGCCACACTTGCACACGATCACCCCATCCACTGAGATTTCTGTCTCATCCCCTTTTTTTGTTTTCTAACCTTAGATGAGGATTTTGTTGAAGATGCGGAACCGGCCCTGGATTGAGACCTCATACTCTACTTGTTGGTTTTACTACTTCCTGTTGTTGATTGGACTCTTTTCTTATATTGTTGTCGGACTTTTGTATTTCTTTCCATTCCAGTTTGTAACTGAAGGGCGTAGGACCCTTCGACTTTAAGTTGTTATTTGGTTGATCTTCGGGTATGTAATATGGATTATGGATTGTAGATCGTAAGTTGTAATTGTACTTGTTATTTATTTTCATTTGCTATTTAGACTCTTGTTTCATTGGGTTCTCGTTGATATTTTGTCCGGGTTTGTTTGGTTATTGTATTTAAGTTGTGGATCGCCGTCGCATCCTGTTTGGGGCGCGATTAGAGTGGTATCGAGCTCGGCTAGTAAGATGGACACTTACACCGAGCGACCCGAGGATAGGACCTCGATCCGTGTTTTGGGTAATCCGCGACTTGACCAATTAAGTGTGAAATCGATTTCAAATTGGCATAGAACCGTCTTATTGATATTTGAACTAAGTTAGAACGCATATTTTGAGACTTCATAGTCATACTTGTCTTGACTTAGTTGATTCTTCTTGATTTTCCTTATTTGTTCTTTCCTTATTCTCTCCTTATCTTTCCTCTACCTTTGGTCGATCCGCCTTAGTTTTGTTTGATCGAGAATGGAGCCGACGCCGCCTACATGGTGGGATGTATTCCATGCCCGTCTTTGGCCGAGGAATATTACGGCAAGCGATGATTCACCTGGCACCGGAGAGTGATCGCGCGACCCGAGCTAGCCGGGAGCGCCAACGTAATAGGGACTCGACTCCGCTTGGCAATGAGCAAGATGAGAAAGCGAGTGACCATCTGTCATCAAGGACCGCGATAACACCATAAGAGCGCGGGAGGACCAAATACTGAGTATCCAGAGCGCTGGATAACATGCGAGAGAAGATGAAAAAAGGGCGTGACGGCCGCGAGAAATGGGAAATTGACGCCCGCCTATCCCGCGACATCGTCGAGCGCTTGGAGGAGACCCTCATCAAGCAGATGACAGTCATAGAGGACCTTACACATGCCCTAGCTCGAGAGACGCCGCACTAGAGGCTGCTTTGGCGCCAATGCTCAGCCGTTGCCACCGGCCGAGGTGGAACCCGTACCTGACGCCGAGGAGGATCCCGAAGAGGATCCCGAGGAGGATCCGTCGACATTGGAGAGCGGGAGGCACTCGAGGTTGCTCCACTCGATGAGGCTCGGGATTCGGCGGTGGTTGGACTTCGTGGATTGGCCCGAGGTTGGCGCCACCTCGGCCCGACCGGCCCGATTATGGACATAGCGGCGGCGATGATGGCGATCTCACCGATTAGTTAGCGATTGTTAGTTTGTACTACATTTGTTGTATTCGCGTATTCAGTGATGTACCTTACTTTCTTTTGTACTAGATTCGAGATGTATTTTGGTTCCGATGTATCTGACTTAGTATTTTTGCTGTTGTACTTTGGGGGTATTCAAGTTTTACATTAATGGATATGCCTTTTGCTATTTATTCATGTCTTGTGTTGATTTTACCATCCCTGCGATATTACTTGCTTTACGCGAATAATTATTGTATTCATTTACTCGTTAATCGCAACTAACGCTCCAAGATACAGAATGGCCGAACATCGAGGACGTGGGAGACCTCGTCGCGTTCCACGAGGAGTTGATGATGTACCCAGGGGACCGCCTCCGAATTACCACCGCCTCCTCCACTGCTGCAGAGACAATTTGACCGCACAAGCCTTACGGCAAATCTGGTTTTTATGAGGCAACGGCGAGTCTCAACCCCGTGCTCCCGAACCCGCCAGAGGCGAACGATCGCACATTGGAGCGATTTGCGATTCGACCCACGACCTTCTTGGGAGAGGGACGATTTGAAAGCGAGAAGAATGGGTAGAGAAGTTGGAGAATATCTTTAATGCTCTTCAATACTCGACGAAAGCGGAGAGTCACACTCGCCGTATTTAAATGCGGGAATCTTTGCTAGAGAGGCGGTGGAGGGCAATTGAAAGGAGATGGGAACAGGGACAGGGTAGTCGAACATGGGGAAATTTCTTGGTGAGTTCAATGAATAGTATATTCCATAGGTTGTGAAGCGAGATGAATTCCATAGATTGAGGCAAGGAACTTTTGTAGCTCGATCGAGTCCGAATTTCACCGATTGTCCAAGTATGCTGGGGACAATCGATGCAAGAGGATAAACTTTACAAGTTCACTCGAGGATTGGCTGGAACTTGAGAAATAGCCGATTGTTGTTGGCGACAACCTACTCGGCCGCGGTAAAAAGGCAACTCTCCGCGTTAGTCGGGTCAACCGTATTGGGATGATTCTCGAGTAGGCCATCGAATAGTCTTAAGAGGGCGGATGTGGGACGACCCAACTAAACCGTCTGCTAAGTTTTGAAGGGACGATTAACAAAACAGATAAAGGAAAGAGACCGATTACCGGAAAGCGGGTCAAGTGTGTGCATATTGCGTAAAGCGGGACATACCGCCAACGATGGCGTAAGTAAAAGGAAGGTGTTTTGTTGTGGTAATGTCGCACTGTTTGCAAGATTGCCGAAGTACAATGGCCAAACCAAACAGATGCAGCCATAGAAACCGGAAAGCGGCCGGGGAAATCGGGCAAGGATGCCCGCTCGAGCTTTTGCACTAGCCGGACGGGAGGCTCGGAGGCAACGGATGTGGTGGAAGGTACGCTTCTAGTATCTAACCACTACGCTAAAATATTGTTCGACCCTGGATCAACGCATTCATTTGTTGCACCGCACTTTGTACACAAACCGCATGCATGCATGGAACATATGCCTATATGTTTAGAAGTGTCAACTCCTATGGGTGCAAGTCGGATAAAGATATTATCTATAATGCATGCGAAGTTAAGATTCTTTGAGATAAACTTTCTGCCGATTTAATCCTATTACCTATCTCAGAATACGACGTGATATTGGGGATGAATCAAGTTTATCGCACACCATGCACAAATGGACTGTCATAACAAGTCCATTAAGCTATGTGAACCGGAAAACCCGAAGTGGAAATTTCGGGAAGGGCACGAGTTAAGATTGCCCCAATCATTTCAAAGCAATGAAAGCGAGGAGGGCGATCACTAGAGGGGCTCAAGGGTACTTGGCGTTTGTAATTAACAAACCCAAGGTTGAGACACAAATCAACCAAGTACCTGTAGTGTCAGAATATACGGATGTATTTCCACAAGAACTCACCATTGTCCCTCTGGATAGGGAAGTTGAGTTCACCATCGAGGTGTTGCCAGGGGGCGCCCGGTGCGAACACCGTATAGAATGGCTCCTCTTGAGTTACAAGAGTTGAAAACGCAATTACAAAAAGCTGATGGAGGTGGGATTTATCCGACCGAGTACCCTCCCGAGGATAGGCGAACTATTTGATCAACTTCAAGGAGCGACGGTGTACTTTCGAAGTTTGACTTCTGACAAGGATATTACCAATCGAAGATCCGCGAGGAAGACATTTCCAAAAGCGCATTTCAAACCCGATATGGACACTACGAGTTTGTAGTAATGCCTTTCGGTCCGCGAATGCACCAACGGCATTTATGGACACGATGCATCGAGTCTTCCAACCTTATTTGGACCAATTCGTAGTGATATTCATTGATGACATACTCGTATACTCTAAGTCTAGAGAAGAGCACGAACGTCATCCGAAAAATCGTTTTAGAGACACTACGAGCATAAGGCGTATGCCAAATTCGATAAGTGCGAATTTTGGCTTAGTGAAGTCGCGTTCTTGGGACACATAGTATCCCGACCTTTGGGATTGCGGTGGATCCTTGAAGGTGCGGGCGGTGGTTGAATGGAAACAACCCGAGTGCGTAGCGGAAATCGGGAGTTTCTAGGACTAGTTTGGATATTATCGAAGATTTATCCAGGATTTTCCAAGATAGTAGGACCACTCACTCGACTAACCCGCAGAAGCAAGTCAAGTTTGAGTGGAATGACAAGTGCGGCGAGTTTCAAGAGTCAAGAAACGACTTACTACGGCTCGTCTTAGCCCTTCCAAAGGGAACGAGAAAACTTTGTCGTCTACGAGGTGATGCATCAAAAGAAGGACTAGGAGCGGTGCTCATGCGGGAAGGAAAAGTTATCGCTTATGCATCACTTAAAGCTCAAGCCGTATGAGGCCAATTATCCAACGCATGACTTGGAATTGGCGGCAATAGTGTTCGCGTTGAAGAAATGGAGACACTATATCTACGGAGCAACATTCACGGTTTTCACGGACCATAAGAGCTTGAAGTTTCTATTCTCCTAGAAAGACCTCAATGCGAGGCAGCGGAGATGGATGGAGTTGATTGAGGACTATCACTTTGATATTCAATACCATCCCGGGAAAGCTAACGTCGTAGCAGGCACGCTCTAAGCGAAAGCGAGCCTAGCTAGACTTATGATTCGAGAGTGGGAATCATTAGAAGAGTGAGCAATTGGAATCGACAAGAACCAATACTCGATTTCATGTGCTAACATTTCGATTACACCCAATCTGTGAAAGAGATCAAAGAAGCACAAGAGAAAGATACACATCTTCAAAATCGAAGGAGAAGATACTTAAAGGAGAGAGATCGAATTCTCGGTACACGAAGATGGAGTTATCGATTCGGAATCGAGTGTGTGTACCGAATGACGAAAGATTAGGAATAAAATCTATGAGAGGCACACCGTTCAAAATACACTATACATCCTGGAGGAAATAAGATGTTTAAGGATTTGAAAAGGAGTTATTGGTGGGTAAACATGAAAAAAAAGCGAGAGTTCGTTGCGAGATGTTTAACTTGTCAACGAGTAAAAGCGAACACCAACGACCATCCGGGTTACTACAACCGTTGAGAATTCCGAGTAGAAATGGGAACACATAACGATGGACTTCGTGACGGATCTACCAGAGACCAGAGGAGGCCATGATCTTTATTTGGGTAGTTGTAGACCGACTCACAAAATCGCACACTTTTTACCCATCAAGAAAAGCGATAGCTTACGAAACTTGCACAAACTTATATCCAGAAATCATTCGACCATTTGCATGGAATACCGATCGACATAGTATCAACAGAGACCGAGGTTTGTCTCCAGTTTTGGAAGTGCTTGCACGAGGAATGGGTACCTCGCTAAGTTTCAAAGACAAAGAAGACATCCACAAACCGATGGCCGATCTGGCGAACAATTCAAACCCTTGAAGATATGTTGCGAGCTTGCACATTGGATTTTCAAGGAAGTTGGGATTCGCACTTACCATTAGCCGAGTTCGCCTACAATACTTGATTATCGGCCACGATTGGGATGACACCTACGAGGCATTATATGGGCGAAAATGTAAATCCCCACTACACTTTGGGAGATTGATGACCAATGGACTCGAAAGAGAAACGAAAGTCGCCCTTGATTCCAAAGGTCGACTTAGTTCGGAGGCCATGGAGAAGGTCAAGCTAATCAAGGAGCGGATTCGCATAGCTCAAAGCCGCCAAAAGAGTTACGCGGACAAGAGAAGAAAGGATTTGGAATTTGAAGTCGGTGATGAAGTATTTCTCGGACTCTCACCACGGAAAGGATTGATCAATACGAAGAAAAGAGGCAAGTTGAGTCCGAGATATATTGGACCTTACAAGATTTTACGAGGAGGATCGGGAAGTTAGCTTACCGGCTCGAGTTACCTGACACCATATGCGGGAATGCACGATGTATTCCACGTGTCGAGGCGAAGAAGTATCAACCGGATCCCGAGCATATCATCACTCGAGATACTCCTCCTCTAATGGAAAATCTATCCTACACCGAGAGGCCGATCCGGATCATTGACGGCCAGATCGACGGTTGCGTAAGAGAGAAATTCCGATGGTTAAAGTGGTGTGGCGAGAACCACAACCGAGGACGAAGACGCATGGCGTGGGAGATGGAAGAAGACATGAGGAATCAATATCGAGAACTATTTCAAGAGAATTTGGGGACCAAATTCTTTTAAGGAGGGGAGGATGTGAAGCCCCGATTTTTCCGAGCTATTAGTTGACCTTTATTGTCGTTTATACTTTTGATCGACTATTTTACCGCGTCATTTTGACGGGTAATTATTAATAATACATATATTTTGTACTTTATTTCATTTTATTTAATTACTTGTGATCATGATCATCATTAATTCTATTTTGCATTTATGATCACTTGATTGATCATTATTACTATTTTTGTATTTATTAGTCACCTTAGAATTTTAAGAGACTATTTATTTTAGAGACTTTTACCTTATAGAATTAAGATTTTGATTTAGATTAAGTGATCATGAGACTTATAAGTGATCAAGGAAATCACTAATTATTTTGGAGATTGATATATTTCATCTATTATCATCAAATTTGGGACAAAAAAAAATATATGGAATTACCAAATTGCCCTTAGTATGGACGGCCAAAATGGATATTTTTGGAGTAAAAATATCATCCAACTTTTGTACACCTACACCTTATATTAGTCATCTTGTGTATAATTATACCATTAATTCAAATATTATACACATCATCTCTTATATTATTTCTTTAATAATATTTTTGCCAACATGTTGGAAGTCTTCCAACATTCCATTCAAACCAAGTCTTGCCCATACCTTTGACCTTCAAATTGTCTCCCATGCATGAGGCAAAATGCAAGACACAAATTTGAACAAAAAATTCCTCTCTCCCTCTCTCACTTGGACGGCCAAATGACCATTTTTGTGTCAAAAATTCATCTCATTTTTCATCTAACACATTTACTCTCAAGCAAAAATCCTCCTCCTTCTCTCTAAAAACTCTCAACTTCTCTCTACTCTTCTTCTTACTTTCTTCTTCTATACTTAGAAAAAATTTCAACATTTTCCTCCTTATACTCCATAAAAATCAAACCATCACTATACCAAGGTAAGAAATTTTATCTTCAATCCATTTTTGATATCACATTGTTCATCTCTTCCACCTTCTTAACTTAAGTTTGAATTTGGTTTGGAGGTACATTTAGAAGACTTTGAAGATTAGAGCTTGACAACATTTTTTGAAGAAAGACTTCAAACTTGAAGAACAACTAGTAGAACAATTTGGACTACAAGGTAAGAATTGAGTATTAGACCCCTTCTTTCCTACTCTTTCTATTTTTTTCAAATTTTAACACCCCTTTTTCATTTTTGAGAAATAGGGGCTGACCTTAGGTGATTATGGAGTTGAGCCAAAATTTCCAAATTTTAAGCTTCAACTAGTCTCCAGACACTTACTACACAAGGTAAAGTGTAGTCCTTCTCATTTCCTTATTTCCTTCTTTTTTTCTCCTTAATTTTTCTCTCATTTTTCTAACTTCAAATTTTTGATATTTTTTGAATTAGGGGCTGACCTAAGAAGCCTCATCCAAAAATTGTGAAATTATCATTTTATTTCACAATTTCCAATTTTAAGGTGGGTGGAAAAATATTTTCCAACTTTTAGGTGTTTTGATTAAATGCATGTAGAAAATTTGATCATGAGCCTTGAGATATATATAATCTATGTATTGCATGTCAATTTTATGTACCAAGTCATGAAAATTCTCAAGAGTTGCTCAAATTTGCTATTTATTGAATTTTAAGTGCATGCATGTGCAATTTAATGTTTTAATTGATGAATTCTTGTATGTATTGGACATGCATGTGTATGATCTTTAAAACCTATGTTTTGGATGCCTTATAACCTGGAAAAGTCGAGCATAATTGATTAAATTTCAATTTTGGACTTAAAAATGTAAAAATGGAAAGTTGGTAGACTAAATTGCAAGAAAATAAAAGTTAAAGGACCCCTCTGCAAATTTCGAAAATTGGGACTGTACTCAGGTTCAAAAATGACTTTTGGACATTTTAATAAAGTTTTAAGAGTTTTAAGATAAATAAAATCAACCTTTAAAAGTCCAAGGACTAGATTGTAAAATGTTGAAAGTTAAAGGGCTACTTTGCAATTTTTAAAACTGTACCAGACCTAAACTTTAAAATTTGAAATTTTTACTCTTAAGGTACTGGGAATTTCATATTTTAAAAGTATTCCAAAAAATCCAAGTGGTTAGGGCTTGGAAAGTAATTTTACTAAAATTGAGGGACTAATGTGTAAAATACTAAACTTGAAGACCCAAATGAAATTTCCAGGACTTATGCAACCCATGCACCTGGAAATACTAACTTAACTATAACTTAATTATATTTTGGACCCAAGGTTCAAATTTCATAACAATTGGACCCCTAAAAGCCTTAAAGGCAATTATTTCAAAATGAGACAAAAATGATATTTTCAAAAGTTAAAGGACCTACACATATTTCTTTTAAAAACTGCTTTTGTCCCAATATCCTACTAACCTTAGGGACATTTTCCAACTGGAATTACATTAAAAGCCCTTCCGGTTTGTGAGTTCCGATTATTTTAAACTTAAGGTCCGAATTGGCAATTTTTGCAAATTTGGGGCCAATGTGAGAATTTTATAAAAAATCGACCTCAAAACTTTAAAAACCTGAATCTCTGAACAATTTAGAGAATTTAGGAACTGACCTCGTAATTTTTCAAGGTCGGGATATTTATTTATTCAATTTTTAACCCCAAAAGTGTTGGTTTTTACAAAACGGGGCTAAATTGTAATTTTTCTTTTATAAAGGATCTAACCCAAATTATTTTCCTTTTATTACAATAGCCCTGGACCCTCTGACTTGGAGATTTAATTAAAGTATTTTACTTTCCCAAAATCCCTTGACTTATCGGATCAATTTGACCGATTAATACCCGATCGCGGAGCGACTTCCTTTCCTTGCGGTTTTGAATCTATAACGGGACTTATGTTCCACCTAATCTTTCAAGATATCGAAGATTGCTTATCCTTCCGATGATCATATTCATCCAAATACTCCACCAACGCCATAATTGCCACTCGCGCTTTTGAAAAATTTTCCTGAACTGCTTCCCTGAATCAATGATACTCGACTGTCTGGTTGACTGTCTATACTTGTATTTACTTTCCTGCTTGAGTCAACTTGGTGTGTCGAGCTCACAGTCGGAATGGATACATCGGGGATGGAACCAGGACAGCTCGGCTGCTATTCCACTCTCCCGGCCCCATCGCCCTAATCCCGCAATCGAGGGACGGAGTTTGTCGAGGAAGCGGGTCGTAGTACTTGAGGTATAATCATGATTATGACAGATCCGAGCCTTGCAAGCTCCATGTGGATTTTGTCTTTGCCTATGGAGCGATAAGGTGCGGTCTTGGACCATCTGCCGGGGAGTTACAAGGAAGAAGCGAAGGAATCGTTTATCGATCCACACGATTCCGGAGTTATCGGACCCATTTGGTTGGCGCTACAAATCCGTACGCAACCACTACTTGTTTTGCATTGGTTGGCGCTACAATTCCGTACGCAACCATTAATTGCCTTGCATGGGATTGGCGTTACATTTCCGCACGCAATCCTACTGTCTTGATTGAATCACCTAGTGCCTGTGTGACCATGAACTGTTTTCTCAAACTGTAATAAGTATATTACTTAAATATATTTATCACGACGCTTGTGGACTGTGTGTGAATTCATGCATCATACTCACGTGTTTTCATATAATTGTTTTCTCACATTAACTATATTGCGCCACACTTGCACGATCACCCCATCCACCGAGATTTTGTCTCATCCCCCTTTGTTTTCTAACCTTAGATGAGGATTCCGTTGAAGATGCGGAACCGGCCCTGGATTGAGACCTCATACTCTACTTGTTGGTTTTACTACTTCCTGTTGTTGATTGAACTCTTTTCTTATATTGTTGTCGGACTTTTGTATTTCTTTCCATTCCAGTTTGTAACTGAAGGGCGTAGGACCCTTCGACTTTAAGTTGTTATTTGGTTGATCTTCGGGTATGTAATATGGATTATGGATTGTAGACTGTAAGTTGTAATTGTACTTGTTATTTATTTTCCGCTGCTATTTAGACTCTGTTTCATTGGGTTCTCGTTGATATTTGTCTGTACTGTTTGGTTATTGTATTTAAGTTGTGGATCGTCGTCGCATCCCGTTTGGGGCGTGACATTATTTGTTTTTATTCTTTTAAAAAATAAAAAAACAAATGTTTTCTGTGCAAAACTAGGCCCAGTCCAGTCGGAACATGGGCACGCGCACGGGATCTTGCACACTCTTACAAACCCACTTACTTATATATTGAATAAAATTAACATTTTATTCCCATGTGGGATGATGTCTTTTCACATTCCCATCATCCATTATCCCATTTTCAAGTGACTAACTTGTGGATTTTATTTCTCACTCACCACTAAATGGTTTTGAGAAGTTAAATATACCACACTCATCTACTCGAAACGTAGAGTTTTATTTTAATATTTAATTCCTCCGAAATTAAATAATTAGTCACTAAAAAATTGGTCAAAGTTAGGTATTAAACCATTACTTCTCAAACCAATTTCCAACAAAAGGAATATTCTATTTTAGTGCATATTTTCATACACTATATGATTATTTTAAAACAAAACGAAAAGGAAAAATATTAGCGCAGTGTTGTGTTATCTATAGCGCAAAATTGTTCACATCTTCAAACTAGTGCATGCGTTGGCGCAGTATTGAAGCAAATTTTTGCTTCAAATTAAAGATTGAATACTTAACTTGGAGATGCTCTAAAGTCAAATAATATAATGCACCGTGTTATATTATAGCAGGTTAGTAGATTGCCATTAATCCTCAAAATATTTGAAGAAAAATGATTCCCTCTAGCTCCAATCTAGCCACCAATGTATGAGGCTGTTAACTAACTATTTTAAAAACCACAAGAAGTTGAACATATATCATTTATTTTAGGGATGATTATAAATCCTATGTGGACATTAAGCTTAATCATATTCAGTCATTTCTCAAAACTAAAATACTCCCTTGATATATGTTTTTTATTTTACAAATCTCAGGTATTTGTAATACCTCAAGGAGCCGAGTATTTATAATTATAAAAAATAATTGGATTTTTTTTTATAATTAGTTTGAACTTTAGAGTAGTCAAATCAATTTCATAAACATTTAGCTTCTTCATCTACACGTCATTAACTAAAATAATAATTAAACTGCATTAGTCAATTCATCTAAAATATATGTTAAAAAAGTTTGGTATCTAGGTTAGTCTTCGTAATGAAATAGTGCAGTAATCGTCTCGATTTAATATACCAGTCTTTTTATGGCCCATTTTTACACTAGTGATTAGGGGTGTGTACGGTACGGGACGGTTCGGAGATTTGGAAATCTCCAGAACCGTCCCGAAGTTCGGATATTCTGAAAATAAATCTCCAGAACCGAACCATAGAAAAAAATCTTCGTCCCGAACCGTACCGAAAGTTCGGGACGGTTCGGAACGGAGATTCGGTTATAATGGGACGTGACGGAACGGTTCGATTCGGGACGGAGATTCGGAAATTAGCCATAAATAAAACATACAAACTTGGAAATAAAAGGAAAAAAATCAATATAAAAATCACCAAATGGATATACTTCTAGTTCTAGAGTTCTAGTCTCTTTTTAGCGTAGTATCAAAATAAAAACTAAAACTATAATAGGTAACACAATCCAAAATTCTAAACTTAATAATCTCTATAATACAATAATAGTCTATTATTTGGGCAATTCTCATTCTATGAAGATAGAACATATATAATTAACTAATAATTTTGATAAATTAACATGAAATAAAAACTTTTATAAATTTATAATCTCAATTTCTCATACTTAACAACTTAACATAATCAATAAAATTATATTTATAATTTATGCGATGTGGTAAAAAAAATTAAAATATGATATTTTTTATATTGTTATAATATGGTACTATTACTTGTTTCTCTTTTAAGTGCAATTTTCTAATTATTTAACTAATTTCAATTTCAAATGATTCTATTATTAATATCAAAAAAATTTAAAATTCAGAATAGTTGCAGTATTATGGTTCTTTTCAGAAATATGCTTTATATTCAATTTAATTTCAAATAGTTTGTAGTTAATTCAATATCAAAATAAAAACAACATAGAAATAATGTATATGTATTTATATAAAATCTTTAAAATCGATTCTAGCTTCGGGTCCTCGGTTCGGAGTGGTTGAGACGGTTTTGATGAGGATTTGAAAAATCTCAATCGTACCATAAATATTTTCGGTACGGTACGGTTCGGGAAAAGTCAAAAAGTCAACGGATATTTTCGGTTCGGAGATCTTTCGGACCGGATATCGGTTCGGTTTCGATAATCTCCAAGTCCCGTGCACAACCCTACTAGTGATATCATAGAATTCCATTTTAATCATTAAATAAGCGAAAACTTTAAACACGAGTTGACAAAAAAGATGACAAGTTATATCAACTCAATCGGATTCAAATTTATTGTACTAATTTTCTATTCGACTTTCTATTCCATCAATTAAATGAGTGACACATGTAAATATATGAATGAGATTTTCTGTTCAACATATTCCTATTCCACTTCGTGTTACATTGCAATAGATAAATGACACGTATGTGTAAAGATAACGCCATAATCAGTAATTGTATTATTCATTAATACTGAAACGAGAATAGAACAATATGGAGAATGGGATAAAATCAATCATCAACTATCCATGTTTATATCAATAACACGTTTCATTCATCCTAATATGAAGTGAAATAAGAAAATGTAACAGAAATGTGGTCCCCCTTCAATCTCCAACTTGTTTTATAACCTGACAAGATTATAAGTCATCTTTATTCTCTCAAATTACCCATCAACAGAGCAAGCATGGAGCTAACTCTCTTCTTGTACACTTTTTCTCTTGCTCTGTTTTTCACCTTTTTAATTTTCAAACACTCTTCCAAAAACCAACACCACCACTTACCTCCGAGCCCGGCGCCAGCAATCCCCGTCATCGGCCACCTCCACCTCCTAAAACCACCGCTGCACCGAACCTTTCACCGCTTCTCCCAAAAACACGGCCCTATTTTCTCACTCAAGCTCGGCACCCGCCGCGTGGTGGTGGTGTCCTCGCCGAAACTTGTGGAGGAATGCTTCACGGTAAACGACGTCATTTTCTCGAATCGGCCGTTCGGCCTGGTGGAGAAATACATAGGCTACAACCAGACCACCATGGCTGGA
The DNA here is from genome assembly GCA_016081115.2 of Rehmannia glutinosa. Lineage (NCBI taxonomy): Eukaryota > Viridiplantae > Streptophyta > Magnoliopsida > Lamiales > Orobanchaceae > Rehmannia > Rehmannia glutinosa. The sequence continues at coordinate 280,923 of JABTTQ020002247.1, forward strand.
GCTCCCTACGGCCAACACTGGCGCAAACTCCGCCGCCTAGGGGCGCAGGAGGTGTTCTCCTCCGCCCGTCTCAACGCGTTCTCGCACATCAGAGAGGACGAAGTGAGGCGAACACTACAAACCCTAATAATTGGGGGAAACGAGTACACAAAGGTGGAATTGAGGCCCAAACTGTTCGAGCTTTTCTTCAACATAATAACGAGAACCCTCGCCGGGAAGAGATATTCCAGCGGTGAAAAATCAGGCGAGCAATTTAGGGAGACGATCGACGAGTTTTTCGAGCACGCCCAATCGTCTAATCCAGAGGATTTCTTGCCATTTTTAAACATGATTGATTACAGAGGTTTGAATAAGAAACTGGCTGTTGTGGGTGCAAAACTGGATAATTTCTACCAAGGTTTGTTGGAGGAGCATCGCCTTGAGAAGAGAAATACTATTATTGGCCATTTGTTGTCTCTCCAGGAATCCGACCCGGAATTATACACCGACCAAACCATCAAAGGGTTTATGACCGTAAGATCGAGTTCATCCTATTTAATCGAATTATGACTTGAATAGACTTAGATAGTTAGATTCAAACAAAATAATTGACAAACAATTAATTAAGTCGGAACTGATACTTAAAAAATTTAGGGTAAAATTCACTTTATTCCTTGTACTACTAATTTTATATCAATTATCCCCTTCTATTATAAAACCTTCAAAGACCCCCCTTAAATCTATAAAAGTTATATTGATAGACAAAAATACTCTTAATTTAAATAAAATGATAAATTTGATTTGCATATTCTATTATAAATCATAAACATTTTGTCTCTCTATAATTAAAAATCAATTCGTTTGATTGCAATTTTTGTTCAAAGCTAATTTTGTAAATATTAGTAAAATGATAGGTTTGATTTGCATACTTTTTAAAAAACATAATTGTTTTCTATTATTAATAGTATATTTAATTAATATTAGTTTTAAAATAATTATATCTAATTTTTATATTTAGTTGTCAGAAAGTATTATAAGATTTCTCGTTTAATATTTAAAATATTTATTTTTCGTTCATAAATAAATTTTTATATTAGATAATATGTTGTACATACTAGACGTGGCCACAGTTCCGGAACCGCCGGTTTCGGTTCCAAAACCGCCGGTTTCAGTTCTTCATTTTGGAGGAACCGGAACCGGAACCGTTTCCTCACTGTTCCAGTTCCAAAACCGGAGCTAAACCTTCAGTTCCGGTTTTTAATCGGAACCGTTTGCTTATCGTTTGATAATTTTTTAATTTTTTTAAAATGGTTTATCAATATCAGATAAAAAAGGGAAAATAAAGAAAAAGAATTGGACTTAATATTCAATTAAGTTTTATACTTAATATTATTTAATAATATTAAAATATTTATATATACTATTAGAATATATATAGAGGAATCAAAGTTCATGTAGTTCGTTTACAATATTTAGTTTAAAATATTTCTCATGTAGTTACAAATATAAAACATCATAATAAACTTTTAACATTTCTTCTAGCATATGTTTACAAAAAAAAAAAAATATTAGTTTTAACCTTGAAAACCACCGGTTCTATCACGGTTCTACTGATGGTTTGGAATCCAGTTTCGGTTCCATTTGGCCACCCCTTGTACATACATCACATCTTATTTAATATAAATATTTAATATCAATTAATATATGAACTTTAATAATTTACTTTTTTAAAGTGATTTATACACTTATAATGATATTAATATCTTTTTCTATTTTATTTATTTTTTATTTAAACTATAGGTTTGTTATTTAGTAAAATTAGAATTAATTAATATATTGAATCTAATTTAATTGCAAATTTAATTGTAGGGAAGATAAAATGTGCAATTAACATTTTACACATATTCCAAGGGTATTTTTGTATATCAAATATATCTTTACTACTTTAGAGGGCTATTTGAGGGTTTTGATAGTAGGGGGTGTTTGATACAAAATCAATTGTACAAGGGTAAAGTGAATTTTACCCAAAATTTATTGCTAGTTTTAGACACACGCCCAATTAATTTTTTTTACGCTAACTTGACTATATACCCCCCTAGAAAACACAGACACACACACATATTTTCATTTGAAAAAACAAGATACAAAAAATTTGGGTTGTGACAGGACCAGGGAGCCAGATGGGATCTTTTTTATCATTTCATATCCCAATATACAGATGATTGGCACATATATAATATTAGTTAGAGTTATGTATCTCGGTAACGATACACATAACTCAGTACGAAGTACATAACTTGGTACCGAGTTATGTATCGGTCCCAAAAATGTAAATAGGGCACAATAGACATTTGAACTCAAAAATTGCTAAAAAAGCATGTTTTGAAAAACATGACTAAAAATAATTTTTGTTATGGAGAAAAATCCAAAAATCCGACGGACTCATCAATAAATAATGTACACATATATTATTGAAGTACAATATTTAATACAGAATTTAAATAAATAATCGCAAAATTTTGAAAATTTGAATGTTGGAGTTTAATTTATTTATCATGCAATAACTCCCATACCCATGTTTATTTTCTTTTACTTCGAATTTGAACTAAAGCAATTAATCGATACTAATATGTGCGCAGAGCATGATAATTGGGGGCACGGACACAGCCGTTGTGACCGTAGAATGGGCGATGTCCGTTTTGCTCAACCATCCACAACTACTCCAAAATGCTAAACTAGAGCTAGATTTACAAGTGGGACATCAACGTTTATTACGAGAACAAGATTTGGCAAACCTAAATTACCTTCGCTACATCATTTTAGAGACATTTCGTATGTTCCCAGCTGGACCTTTGGTCGTGCCCCGCGAGTCATCTGCTGATTGTAACGTTGGGGGATACCACGTTCCACATGGAACGATGTTATTGGTTAACGCCTGGGCCATTCACAGGGACCCCAAAGTATGGGACGAGCCCACGAGGTTCAAGCCCGAAAGATTTGAAGGAAGAGAGGTGGAACCGCAAACGTTGTTGACATTTGGAATGGGAAGAAAGGCTTGTCCGGGGGCTGGATTGGGCCATCGATTGGTGGGATTGGCTTTGGGCTCATTGATTCAGTGCTTTGATTGGGAGAGAGTGGGTTTGGAAGAAATTGATTTGACTGAAGGAGTTGGGCTAACCATGCCCAAATTGAAGCCATTAGAGGCTATGTGCAGACCAAGAGAAATCATGTTCAATGTTCTTCAAGAATCAGTAGATATATAATTTTACCTTATAAAATTATTGTCTGACCAGATTTTAGAAAAGAATTACAGTAGTTCTGGATTTTATTTTGTACTTCCGCTATATGATAACAATTTTTGTGCATATAAAATGCATAAATAAAGTTTGCATAAAGGCTACTATATTTTATTTAAGTGTAATTACGATTTTTAGATAATAGCCTGTGTTATGTGTAATTTGTCCCTAATTTGTGTGGGTAGTATTAGTTTCAATTTTTTATTTGGGGTGATTTGGGCATTTCGAAAGTTTATCTAACTTTATCATCAACGTCAAACAAAATATCCTTTATCCTACTAAAATAATCACACATCACAATCATATATATTTTCCCAACATATTTTCAATTATAACAACTTATCTAATTTATGTTATCAATCCAATCTACAACCGATCGAGTCCCTAAGGGACAAAGTTAATTCCAGTAACATATTAATGAGTTTTAATATACAAAATGCTATGCCGTTTTTTGACCATATTTTTGAAAATATAATCAAAAGTTGATTTTTTTGTGTATTAATATATAATTAGTAAAATACGACGTAGAAAAAATATATAAAATTTAAACAGCTTTCAATTAAATGATACAATTTGATGGCAGTAGAAAAATTCACTACAAAATAAATCATGTAATAACTCCCACACCCATGTTTATTTTCTTTTACGTCCAATTTCAACTAAAGCAATTAATCGATATAATATGTGCGCAGAGCATGATAATCGGGGGCGCGGACACAGTTGTTGTGACCGTAGAATGGGCGATGTCCGTGTGAGGCCCCAAATTTTTATACCATAAACGACACGATCCCAATATATTATCAATATTAGTGTTACTTAAATTATTACCTCACTACAAGAAAACATTAAAATTCCAACGGAAAAAATCTGTTGAAATTTGATCAATTTCTGTTGGAATTATCGATTCCAACGTTGGTAAAGTGGCCGTTGGAATGCCAAAATTCCAACGAAAATTCCAATGAAAAAATATTGCAACGGTAGTTCCAACGGTATTTATCCGTTGGAATATTCAATAGTTGGAAAAAAAATCCAACGAATATTCCAACAGTAATTCCAATGGAGTTATGCCGTTGGAATTTAGTCCAACGATGATTCCAATGGTATTAATCTGTTGGAATATATAATCGTTGGAATGAACTCCAACGATTATTCCAACGCTATGTCCAACGACATTATATTGTTGGAATTAATTCCAACGATAATTCCAACAATATATGTCCATTGGAAGTTAAAAATAAATTCCAACGATTTTTTGTTGGAATACATTCCAACAACAATTCCAACAGAACTTTTCCGTTGGAATTAAAAACATTCCAATTGTTGGAATGTTTCTATAAATACTTTTGACCCTCTAAAATAGTTAATCTATTAGCGACAACGTGCAAATATAATATCATAAAAAGTCGATATCAAATATTTCCAAATGTACGATATAATTTGTCCAACACAAAACAAACAAATCAACAATCCTAAAAGTAATAATATTATCAACGACCCCCAAATCCTTCAACAAAAACTGTACTAGAAACCATATGACTTCATAATTTACATAATAGCCACGTCGTTAATTGTCACACTAGATGCATGGCAATCTCCTTATTGATAGTTTGTTGCAGGGAGATATCTGTTCTTCTTTTTCATCCATATTGTGGATCAAGTCTTTTTGACATGATCATCAAAGAGGCGATGCCTGTGAATAGAAAAACATCAGAACTAATGTTGATCACAGGTTCACATAGATATCTGACTAAATCCTCAACCTTATGCAATGAACAATAAATGAAAACAGTGAGGTTAATTTCAAAAAGGTTAATTACAAAAAACTACTAGTGAGGTTTTGCCTAAGTAAAATAAATTACTAATTATTATCTTTTAAAATTTACAAATACCCCCTCTTGATCAAGGTGCATTTTGTAAAAGAAAAACAAATATGATATTTGTAGTTTTGAAAGATAACTAGAGTTTTTCTAATTTGGCCAAACATAAGGGTTCATTTTTGTAACTATCCCTCTAATCAAAATGGCATAATTTTAGTGTCCAGCTAAAAGAAAACCTTTAAAAAGGTAGAAAGTGCATGCAAATGTAAAAGAACAAACCTTTCATATTCTAGTTTCTGTTTAACTATTCCATTCAATATCAGCTCGGAACTATAGACAGCGTCACCTGCAAAAATATGCTGATTAATTCTGTCTTTTATTTTAGCTAACAGTAATAGTTTGAAGGGAGAATATTTAAACCTTTCTCGAGAAAAGGAACACAGACATCATAATCTTCTTCACAAGATAAAATCAAAAGATCATCTGGAAGTTTTACAGCCTTCAATACATTGTTAGAATTATAATTAGTTATTAGTTTATATTTGTGAGGGTAGTTTTGTAATTTCCCTTTGTGTGTCTTCTAGGGTTTGCTCCTATATATATTGGGTAGCCTCCATTTGTATTAATCAAGTTCTTGCATTCAAGACTCCAAGTTATATAGAATTCTTCTTCCAAATTTATCTTACAAAAATGTATATGTTAATTATTCTAACATGGTATCAAGAGCAAGGTTTTAATAGCATTCTCGACTTCCCGGAAGCTGATTGGGACAGGCCGTAGGCAAGGAGAGTTATACATTTTGGATGAGCTCAGAGTACCCTCTATCGCAGCTTCTACTGTTGATTTGTCTTCTTTTCGTTTGAGTCCTTCATCGTCTAGCTTTTATTTGTGGCATTCTCGTTTGGGTCATGTTTCGTCTTCACGTTTAAGATTTTTGGCTTCTACGGGTTCATTAGGAAAATTGTCATCTCATGATATTTCGATTGTAGTGGTTGTAAAGCGGCAAAATTTTCCGCTTTACCTTTTAAACGAAGTGTTTCTAATTTCTTTGCGCCATTTGATTTGGTTCATTCGATGTGTGGGGACTGCTCCCATTCCCACAAAGGGGGTTCTCGATATTATGTCTCTTTTATTGATGATTATTCTCGTTATTGTTGGGTTTATTTTATGAAGCATCGTTCGATTTTACGAGCATATATACTTCATTTCGAGCTTTTGTAAAAACTCGATTCTCTGCTATCATAAAATGCTTTAGATGTGACTTGGGTGGGGAGTACACCTCTAATAATTTTTGAATTGCTTGCTTTGGATGGGACTTTACATCAAACTTCTTGCCTGAGATACTCCGAACAAAATGGTATTTTGAAAGAAAACATAGGCATATCATTGAAACCGCTCGCTCACTTTTACTATCTAGTTCGGTTCAAGTGAATTAAGGGGAAGCCGTTTCTTACCCTTGTCCATTGTATAAATAGGATTCCATCATCCATTACATCTGATTTATCACCATTTCAGAGACTATATGGTTCCACCCCTAGTTATTCGTCCTTACGAGTCTTTGGTTGTGCATGTTTTGTCCTTCGTCCTCATGTTGAACGCAGCAAATTATCTTCTCGTTCGCCTATTTGTGTTTTCTTAGGATATGGAGAAGGTCAGAAGGGATATCGTTGCTTTGATCCTGTTGCTCAAAAATTATATGTGTCTCGTCATGTATTTTTTCTTGAGCATATTCCATTCTTCTCTATTCCCTCTAGTCCTCATAGCATCTCCAAAACGATCTTATTCATATTGATCCATTCTCGGATAATACGAGATAGAGACTCATCGAATCTCTTTGCTCGCCTACGCTACGGCACCCCAATCGCTTCCCGAAATTGTGGATCGTTTGCCTCCTCGATATCCCCAACGTACACGTAAGTTCACTCCATTACCCTGACTTTGTTTATTCCTCTTATTCTCCCGCCTTTGCTTCATTTTTGTCCTCTATTCACCAAATTTCGAACCACACTCCTATAAAGAGGCGATTCATCGATCTTTATGGCGGCAAAGATGCTATGTCGAGGAACTTTACGCTTTGCATAAAACAAACACTGGGATTTGGTATCTTTACCATCCGTAAAGCGGGCAATTGGTTCGCGTTGGGTTTATAAAATTAAAACCAAATCTGATGGTTCGGTTGAGCGATATAAAGCACGATTGGTTGCTAAAGGTTATTCACAACAGTATGGTATGGATTATGAGGAAACTTTTGCCCCTGTTGCAAAAATGACTACCGTTCGTACTCTTATTGCTGTTGCTTCTATCCGAAACTGGCACATATCTCAATTGGATGTCAAAAATGCCTTCTTGAATGGTGATCTTCAAGAAGAAGTTTACATGATCCCACCACCTGGAGTTCCTCATAATCAGGGCGAAGTTTGCAAGCTTAAGAAAGCATTGTATGGTCTCAAACAGGCTCCACGGGCTTGGTTTGAAAAATTCTCTGTCGTGCTTACTTCACTTGGTTTTAGTTCCAGTAACCATGATTCTGCTCTTTTCTTCAAGCGTACATGTGCTGGTATTATTCTTCTTTCCTTATATGTTGATGACATGATCATCACCGGTGATGATGTTGATGGGATTGCATTGTTGAAATCTGAGTTAGCTTCGCTTTGAAATGAAAGATTTGGGACCTTTGCGATATTTCTTAGGTATTGAGGTAGCCCGCTCCCCTCGAGGTTATCTTCTTTCACGGTCCCAAGTACATTGTCGACATACTTGATCGAGCTCGTCTTCGATACTCGGACGGTTGATACGCCTCTTGAACTTAATGTTCGATATTCTCCTTCTGATGGCACACCATTGTCTGATCCTACTTTATATCGCACTATTGTTGGAAGTTTGGTTTATCTAACCATTACGCGTCCAGATATTGCATATGCGGTTCATATTGTGAGTCAGTTTGTCACTTGCCCCACTACCGTTCATTGGGTGCAGGTTACTCGTATCTTGCGATACCTCCGTGGTACTCTTTTCGAGAGTCTTTTGTTTCCATCTACATCTTCATTAGAGTTGAGGGCATATTCTGATGCGGATTGGGCCAGTGATCCACTGATCGAAAATCCACCATTGGTTTCTGTGTTTTTCTTGGAGACTCACTTATTTCTTGGAAGAGTAAGAAACAAAATGTTGTGTCTCGATCCTCCACAGAGGCAGAGTATCGGGCAATGGCTTCTACTACAACTGAAATAGTTTGGTTACGTTGGCTTCTTGCAGATATGGGTGTTCATTTGTCCTCACCTACTCCCATGCATTGTGATAACCAAAGTCTTTATTCAAATTGCTCACAACTCGTTTTTCCACGAAAGAACAAAGCATATTGAGATTGATTGTCATGTCACTCGTCATCACCGCAACATGGGACACTCCACTTACCTTTCATCTCATCATCTTTGATTCTTGATCTTTTCACCAAGTCACATCCGCTTCCGCGCTGCGTTTTTGGTTGGCAAACTCTCGATGATTTCTACTACATCATCATGAGTTTGTGGGGGATGTTAGAATTATAATTAGTTATTAGTTTATATTTGTGAGGGTAGTTTTGTAATTTCCCTTTGTGTGTCTTCTAGGGTTTGCTCCTATATATATTGGGTAGCCTCCATTTGTATTAATCAAGTTCTTGCATTCAAGACTCCAAGTTATATAGAATTCTTCTTCCAAATTTATCTTACAAAAATGTATGTTAATTATTCTAACATACATATCTTCCAAGTCTCTCAACCGCCTGATGAGCAATGCAACAAGAATCAGTATCTTCATATTCAAACACTTTCATTGGAAAACAGACTCAAAATAGTACATTCTCATATTTGGATAAATTCACTGAAGAAATTTATTGGTCTATGAATAAATAAGTTTAAGATTAGAGTAATTCTTCTAGGCTTTCGAAATCGGATGCAGCAAACTCAATGTCAATTGCTGTCTCAAGAAATTGAGACAACTTATAGGAATCCGAGACATACAATAAGTTTCAAGCATACTAATATAATTAACATAATTTGTAAGTCCAAGCGGCTATGATAATCTAGAGGGGGTGAATAGATTATCTCCATCTTTTCGATTTTACCCTCTTTTTTGAACAAAACAAGCCAAGACAATATAAAAGGTGCGGAATGTAAACAACACGCGTCGATTTATAGAGCTTCACCCTACCTAGGGACTACGTGCTCTACCACCCTAGTATATCCGGGATGAGTTTCGAAAAAGAAAAAGAATTTTATTAATTACCAAAATTAATACAAATTCAATTTACAACAACACCTTGAAGAGCACCACACTCTTCTTCAACACCACCTTTGAGATTACCACAATCTCTCTTGAATATTACCACAATCTCCAACGGCACCTTGTGAAGATTACAACAATCTTCAACCTTGAAGAATACTAAATTCTTCAACACTCAACAAGAAGATTACCACAATCTTCTTACACCTAACACCTAGATCACCCAAGTGTGTTTTTACCACAAGAACACTCACAAGGATATCTTGTGTTGAATGATAACCCAAAAATTCAAGATTACAACTCGATAATGAATTATACAATTGAGTGCAAGTGTAATCAAGAATAGCCTAGACCTCAAGAATGTGAAAGTGATAAGCTAGGCAAATTACAACAAGAATAATGACAATATAAGACCAAGTGTTTGCTTGAGTATTTTTTGTTGTGTTGTATTGTTCTCTCTTGTTGTGCTTCAAATCTTCCTCTATTTATAGGAGATGATTGATCATTGATAGGCTCCTCTTGGGGATTGAAAATCTGTAAAAAATTGCTAGACAATTGAAGAAAATAGCTGTTACAAATCCATCCCACAAAATATGGAAAAGTTGTCTGTTTTGTCAAACGGTCGTAAATTTGTCAAACTTGAGGGCGGCCGTCGTGCACAAATAGACGTTTGAAAATAAGAATACACATTTACACAGGGGAACCGGTCGACGGGGGGTTTGACCGGTCGACCCCGTGCCCAGCCGGTCGAGCAAGACCAAAAAACGAGTCCAGGAAGTTGTGTTTCAGAAATTGCTCCCAGGCCCCGGTCGACGCCCCGGTCGACCGGTCGACCATACCGGTCTACCACCACCTGTTGACCGGTCTACCCCAAACTTTTTTCAGCAAATAGCTTATTCACTTTTTTCACAACTTTCAGTGCGGGATGCCTATAGGGCGGCCAGGTTGGCCTCAAAACAAAAGTGTTGTCCAATTTTATATCGAAAATAAACTTCAAGAAATACTCCGAAAAATAGTAAAAACATTTTAGACCGATTGGGAGTATTAGGACAACATTTAGAAATATTGTTTTGGTGTAAAAACACATTAACACAAAATCATCAAAAGTGTTGTCCAATTTATATTGAAAATAACTTTGAAGAAATACTCCGAGAATTTAGTATAAACATTATAAATCATTTATGAGTATTTGGACAACAATTAAAAACATTGTTTTGGTGTAAAAATAAAATCATCAAAATCATGATAAAACCATTTATCAAACATAATTAACATCTAAGAGTCTTAGACGCCTAGATGTTGCATTCTTACGAACTGCCACTTCAACTCATAATGCAAAGAAAGCATTAATATCTTGAGATATATTTGAAACAGAAACAGATGGAAGAACAGGCCTGCCAAGTCAGCTTTCAAGTAAATATTCAACTACTTTCCAATTGTCAGGGGGTCCATAACTTGGCTCTTTTACTTTTTTTTTTTTTTTCTAGAAATAAAACCATATCTCATCCCACCGCCAGTGAAAAGAAGGAAGAACTCAAAATTAAACAGGGATTAGTTAGTAAGTAACCATGCATAGGATCAAGGGCCATCTATCACTTGCTCAACATTCAACGAAAAAGATAAAGCTAAGATTCCAGGATAACAACTTACCAAACCACCATGGCTGCGCATTTGTTCCACATTTCCACCTTCATTTTCACTCCCCGCAGGAATACTTACTTCCTCTGTTGTCTATGGGAGGACAAATGCCAGGAAATGGAAATAACATCCCCAAAATACCGAAGCCATCCAAAACCATTGGTTTCAAAAATAGCAACTGCCTAGAAGCCACAACATATAGTCAATGTTGACTCACTATAAGCTGCCCACACTATGTAAAAGATCACCCAATCAAATGCAACCAAATTTTAAGTGAAAAAATGGTATACACAGAAATAATTTTAAGCCCAGCCTTTTTTCGTCTTACCTCTGCTCTTCTCGTTGGAAATTATCCAATCAAAACCAGGTGATATTTGAAGAATGATTCAGGCACAATTTAGAAGCCATGTCAAGTGTTCAAGCAATCAGAAAGCATGTTCAAGCAATCAAAATATACAAAGAATGATTGCACTAAAATTCAAGCAATCAAAAAGCTTGTTCGATAATGGAAGTCATGTCCACGACTGGCTCATACAAATTATGTACAATGCATTTACCAACCACCAGAATTGATGAACTCGGTAGTATATGAAAATATCAAAAGTTCTCTAGTTATAATCATCAGTTAATCAATATTCATAAAATATAATTAGAAGGACAAAAATTTTATGAACATAAGCAGCACAATGAATTGCAAAACTAATGATTAGTTTTGCAACTAAAAATCTGATGGGTAATAAATTGTATACCTCTAACTTCTAAGATTATATTTGAATCCACAAGTAGTCAAGTGTTTTGCACGAACCTCTTCTATGTTGTTTCCGCAGCTAGGTGCAACTTTGGCTTCAGATACAACAACGCATACAATTGTTGTCTCAGTTGTGAGATTTACACTAGCTGCAGAAACCTGTAATCGATCAGTATAACCTATTAATTACAATGTTTTGAGTATTCTAGCAAACAAATTTGGTAACCTATAAATTAAACAATCACATGAATTTCTAATAAAACCACAACCAATTTGAAAATCACATAGCGCAACACAATCAACTATTCAAGCTGGCAAACAATACTTTCGTATATACAATGAACTGTCACAAGTATCAATACCACATAACACTATAACAGTATAAAATAGTATTAGTATGTGTATACACAATGGAATCGTATATACTTGTGAAAATTAAGTAGAATATTTCAGTTATCAGATTACCATAACATTATTGTTGCTGTTGCTGTTGCCATTGTTGTTGCTGGTGGAAGCTTCTCCCTTAGCGCACTCATCTTCGTCGCGGCGCTTCCTCGAATTGTGATTTGGGGAACTATGATTCGATCTCTGGTCCATCACCATCGAATCCAAGCCCAAACCATACGACGATGTCGCAACGACATTCATCTGAAATCCCGAAAGATCTCGGCGAAGTTATAAATTCCTCCGTCGCTCATCATCGCCGCCCCTTGCTTTGGCGATGGATTTAGGATTTTGGCAGAAGTGAAAGCAACGTAATCGACTAGGGATGGCAATGGGGCGGGGCGGGGCGGGTAATTGAATACCCGGACCCGCCCCCCGTCCCGTGCCCCGCCACGGGTCCAAAATGGGCTGCCCGTGCCATACTGTCTTGGCGGGTCCGCCCGCCCCGCCCGTTTTGAATTTTTGAGCTTAAAACTAATTTAACAAAGTGTATTTTTTTTATTTTTTTTGTGAAATTTAAATATATTTTTATATTTTTATAATATTCTATAATGTATTATTGTAAATGTATTTTTTTGTGAAAGCTAAATGTATTTTTTTATTATTATAATATCATATAATAATAATATTAGTGTATATATATCATCTTGGGGGGCGGGCGGGGCAATTACAATACCCGGACCGCTCCCGCCCCCTCGTCATGGGGCGGGTCCGCCCACCCCTCGTCTCGAGCGGGCCAGTCCGCCCGCCCCTAAACACCACGGGTCGGTCGGGTCGGGGCCGGTCGGGTCCATATTGCCATCCCTATAATCGACAGAGAAATGGGGCATTTTTCAATTTAGGAACTTTCTGGAAATTCTATTTTACTTGTACATAACTATTTTGGCTTAATTGCAAAAGATGCCCTGTAACTTCTTGTAGATGGCATTTTAGGACAGTAAGTATCAAGTTGGCAAAATATACCCTGTAAGTTTATAAAGTTTGGCAAAATTGGTCCTATAAGTTTTTACTTAAGCAAATTATGTCCTATAAGTTTTGAATTGTTGCAAAATTGGTCCAATGGGATAATTGAATATTTCCATAATACCAATTATACCCTTATTCATACATATTGCTAATTTGACTAAGTGTTTGTTTAAAATGGTATCAGAGCCTAGGTTTATTAAGAACTTTTAGTTAAATTTATTATAGTTATGTAATTAACATTTGGTGAGGAGAAATTACTCCGAGATTATGGATCCGGACCGATGTCCGAGATGTACCCCTTACAGGACATATCGTCAAATATTGACGATGTATGCACAAGAACACCTTGACCAGGTTTCATATTGGGAATACCAACATGAAGAAAAAGAACGGCGAGGAGCCGACGGGGAAACCTTAAGGCAATGTAAAATGCGAGCGAGAATATTATAAGCGATTCGGATGCTTAACTGCACTTATATGTTCTTGATGAACCTTCAAGAAACGGTTCATGAAAATTCCCATCGAACAATGATTCGATGGAGTACCCGGAGTGGAACGAGATACTTCCAGACAAATCTAAGTTCTCCGAAGATCTTAGAGAAGTCCATAAGACGGTGCGCAAATTATGGCAACCGCCATATTCATCTACTAAAGACAAGTTCATCGGATCGAGAACGGATGGAGACGATGGTGAAATATCGAAGGAAACTCTTGAACTCCTTCATGATATTGAAACGAGTCAAGAACCTGGAGGGGGGCCGAGTTCATCCGGGAGGAAGGAAACGTATTGATTTTGGGAAGGTACCCTATTTACACCAAAAAGGGAAACCAACCGAAGTTATACGAAAGATGACAGATGAGGAAAAGCTCATTGCTCTAATCAAAGGAAAATCCATCAAAAATTAAAAAAGATGGATATTGAAAAGATGAATCTTAAAGATCTACATGACCTGGCAGAATCCTTCGCGGGATTAGGTATTGTAGATTTAAAGATGAACGCGGGTGAGGAATCAACTTTGGTTACCTATGACCCACAAGGTAGACCAATTCCACCACCACCGCCACCAGTTAATCCTAACGTCGAAGAAAGTACGGGTTCGCATCATGGAGCTTGGGACGAGAGGATGCCACATGCTGGGGATTTCATGACTGGGAGTGATCCACTTTCAGGAACAGGAGGTCGAAACCCTCTTGCAGAACTAGACAACCCTCTTTGGAAGGTGAATGTTTATCGACGCCTTATGGAAGATCGCACCTCGACCCAATACATCCATATGGGTTGATGTTAAATCTGGACATCCCAGATTTTAAAAATAGAGAAGTCCTCATTGATGAATGGGCTTCAGCTATGAGAATTTTAGCAGGAACCCTCGATCTTACAAAGGATTCATTTATTTTACTACTTGAAATGAGTCTTGAAGGATCGGTGAAGATTGTCTGGGATATGACCGATGCTAGTACGAAAACTTCGGTCACATCAGAGGAATCACTTAAAGGAATTGTCGATGGTATGGCAAAACTATTCAAAATCCAGTTCATCGGCACAAGGTTATTTCGAGGATTAGAGGATGAAAAAAAAGAAAGAGATATAAACAAGCCCTCTATAGCCTTGATTCTTGGATATTTGTCATATTGACGAATATATCAAGTTGTTCATCGAATCGGTGGAAATCAAGATTGAGGAAAAGAAGTTGCCAATGACTATTCTTTGCCAAGATTCCAAGTCCCTCGGAGAGAAATGCTTATCGGGAATACAAGGGTGAAGTCAAGTAGAAGCGTGGCGGAAAAATGTCTTTCCTAAAGGCCAAGTTATCGAATGGTGTTACCAAGCGGCTCTATACAAGAATTACAAAAGATTAAGAGGAATTAACAAAACAGTTCCTCTATGTTGCGTGGATAATGATATCCCCCAATGTTGTGGGAGGTCAACTAAGGTGGCACAAGAAGAAGAAGGATAGAAGCCATCCATACCGCCGAGGAAACAACAAAGAAAAAGAAGTAGGTCTTCATGGAGACCTAGAAGGTTCTAGTCAAAATAAAAAGCCCGAAGTTATAAATCGGGCGAGACCAAGCACTCAAGCGGGAGTAGAGCCTCATCATCGAGGTTCTAATCAAGCGGTACTAGCGAGAAATCCGGGAAGAAGAACTTTCGGGCGTGCTCACACGAGCTAATGAAAGTTTCAAAGACTGTAATTCCGGACATGCGGAGCAAGAGGGCATATCTCAACGGATTGCCCGCAGGCAATCAAAACCGAGGAGTCGAGGCGGTTCGAGGCCACACCGTAAATCGAAGAAGCTGTCTATTATCGTGGATTTAATACGGGTGTATCAATTTGAGGATATTCCCTCGAGATGAAAGCATCTATGAAGAAGAAATCTATTCGACGATGGAAGTGACTCGGCTCGAGAATCGGAGTGAAGAAGAAATTCTTCACAGACAAATCAGTCGGGGAGGATATGTCGATTCCTCTCTCACACGACGGTTTCTCATAAAACTCTTATGAGAATCATGAAGGAAGATCCAAAGCTTCAAGTCTATGATGGATTTACAATTGAGTTATGGAAAAAGCATTAGATAAGATTGGGTTTCGTAACAGAAAATACCAAATTATCCATAGGGTAACAACCGGAGAATTTGCCAGGGTGGTTTTACCAGAGATTATTGAGTCTCCAACTATCAAGGAGATCGATATGAAAATACAAGATCAACCAGTCTTCAACAAAAGTCGAAGTCTCAGAGTTGAGCCCAGAAGGATGTCTTTCCAACAGGATAGAAGGACGAGTAGCAGCCATTGGGAAGAAAGGAGACCAAGTATAGTTCAACGTATCCCAGATGTTTTCAAAACAGCAGGAGAGCTGAAATGTCCAGAAGGATGGCGAGAAGTTGAAGTAATATTCGACATCACTCAAAAGGATAATATTTTTCCTTGTGATGTTCTATATTATCTCCAACAACCAATAGTTGGAAGGTATCAAGGAAGCCTGAAGATAGGAGAAATTGAGCTTACTATCACAGGAGTTGCAGGAAAAATCCCAGAACAATTAATGGAGTTCACAGTGGCTGATAAAAGATATAGGATCAGATGACCACTAGTCCATTCTCCATTTACATTTCTATCAGAATGTTATATGCTGAATACAAGGCCGAGTATTTCACTGCCTATATTGATTTAGGTGCCGGAATATGTACCGCAAAGCCGGGTGTTTTTCCTAAAGAAATTGGAGAAGATTTACCAGCTATTGCAGGAAGAGATTTCTCTAAAAGGATTCTTATCCTTAACAGGGGAATTAAACAAGCAGAAATCATGATTGGAGGCGCAGGCGGTACCCCATGGTACAAGGTGAAAACGCCACCAATCTATTTCCATGATACAGGTGCAGATGTTTTGCTAGGAAACAACTTCCTACAAACATTCAAGCGATTTACACAGGAGAACGAGACATGAAGACTTATTTTCACAACATTATGTGATCATAAGATTATGGTCCAAAGACTGCGGGAAGCATTTTACAGAAAAATGCCTATTATTTTTCGCAGCAAGCGTGGTGATGAAGCCAAACTTCGCAATCCAAAAATGGCGGATCGAAGGAAATTTGGTGAAGCTTTATTATCCTATAGACAATTTGGTTCCAGTCAGAAGGATCAGAAGATATGGGATAATAACTTGTATTCATTCAGAGTACAAGGAGAAGAACGAGTTACTCCAGAAGCCATTGCAGAATTATGGATGAGTCTAATGGAGAGTCCGCAGAGTGACGTGACCTTAGAAGAACAAATATCACTCGAGGATATCAAGAAGAAGATCCAAAGGAATTACAATGAAGATCCTTTGGCTTGGTGGGATAAGAACGAGCTTAAAGCTTCTTTAAAGATTAAACCTGGAAGGGAGTACGAGTTCGTAAGATTCAAACCAATCCTTATGAACCAGGAGGATCGTGAGGATATGCAGAAGATACTTAAGGAACATCTTGACCTTAAGTTAATTTCACCAGGAGTTTCTCCATACAATGATCCCAGGGTTCTTAGTCGAAACCATGGAGAAATCAAAAGAGGAAAGCAAGACTTGTTATTAATTACAAGGAATTAATAACATTTTGGAGTTCGACGGATACTATATCCCAAGCGAGAGAACATCTCAGTTAATCGTATCAAAGCCAAGATATTCTCAAAGTTCGATTGCAAATCTGGATTCTACCTGATTAAGATGGATGAAGAAAGCAAGAAGTTCACAACTTTCTCTACACCACAAGGACACTATATTTGGAACGTGATGCCTATGGGATTGGCTAACGCTTTTGAGGATATATATCAAAGGAAGATGGATAATCTCTTCAAAGATTATTTAGTTTCATGTTCGTGTATATCGATGACATTCTAATCGCATCAAAGAACATGAAGGAGCATCTCAAACATTTGGAAATATTTTGAGATGTTTGTCACAAGAAGAAGGATTAGTGCTTTCGGAGAAGAAATGATTGCAACAAGACAGATTGAATTCCTAGGAATGGAGATCGACGAACCGGAATCATCCTACAAAATCATATTGTAGAAAAATACGGGGATTTCCGGATACACTTTGAAAGACAAGAAGCGACTTGAGTTTTCTTGTAGTTGTCAATTTCTTTGGAATGTTTATAAACAATCTAGCACATTACATGAAGGTGTTTAGCCCATTGCTTAAAAAGATGCGATATTCAAATGGGAGAATGAACA